>SZWC01025203.1:15588-26897 GCA_023375785.1 Penium margaritaceum
GCGTTCCTCCATGGCTCTTTGGATGAGGAGATTTACGTGGCTCAGCCACCAGGCTTTGAGGACGGTGACAAGGTCTGGCGCTTGCGCAAGTCCTTGTACGGCCTCAAGCAGTCTCCACGGTGTTGGAACCGGGAGATCACTGGCACCTTGACTCACGCAGGATACGTACAGAGCGAGGCAGACCCCTCACTCTTCATCCTATCGACATCCAAGCGGTTCACCGCCATCCTGGTCTATGTTGATGACCTTCTGATCGCGTCTCTGTCCCTGGAGGCCGTGAAGGAGGCCAAGGCTATCCTGCAGACCGCCTACAGGATGAAGGACCTCGGTCCTGCATCGGTGTTTCTTGGTATGGAGATCGTGCGAGATCGCAGACATTGGACACTGTTGCTGCATCAGGCACGATACGCACGAGTCGTGGGGGAGCGCTTTAGCGACCTCCTTGGTGCAGTGCCCACTGCTTCCACACCCCTCACACCTGATGGGCAGGATGCCCTGAAGGTGGATGACCCTACACAGCTGGGGGAGACAGTGGACGTGACCTTGTACCTCCATCTTATCGGATCTCTGATGTACCTGGCCACTACCACGCGTCCCAACATCGCGTTCGCCGTCAACCTCCTCGCTCAGTTCTCGCAGGCTCCACGTGCGAGAGATCTTCACGCGGCTGTGCGAGTGGTACGGTACGTGGTCTCCACGCCGTATCTCGGACTCTGCTTTCGTCGGCAGTGTTCGGTGGTCCTTGACGGCTACACTGACAGCAACTGGGCTTGGAGCCCTGACGGGCGCAGTCGCACTGGCTACGTGTTTCTGCTCGGTGGTACCGCTTTGTCTTGGCGAAGCGGGAAGCAGGGCTGCATCGCACGTAGCTTGTTGGAGGCAGAGTATGTGGCTTTGGGGGCAGGGGCTGCTGAGGCAGTTTGCCTGCAGCGCTTGTTTCTTGAGCTTGGGCAGTCAGTACCCGCCAATGTGCTGCGCTACAAAAACCAGAGTGTTCTCGCCATTGCAGAGAACTCTGGTGTTTTCCATGCTCGCACAAAGCACATTGCGGTTGAGCATCACATTGTTCGTGATCTGGTGGAGCGACGCGTGATCTCCATCATGTGGGTTGGCACTGACTTGCAGCGTGCTGATATCTTGACGAAGGCACTCGCCCGCGGAAAGTTCCTGGTGGCCATTCGTTCTGTTGGGCTTCGCCCCGTGCGTGACAGTGGTTGAGTGTGGGATGTACGTTGGCGTCTCATCTGTCTGTGTCACTCACTATGTGGTTGTACCAGTGCTGCACGCGTATGGACATGCGTACCATGGGGTCATGGGGGAGTGTTGTGCTTTGTGCCGTTCCTATAAAATGGAAACTATGCCCTGGTTGGGGCAGCAGCGTTGTTGATGCAGCGTGCGGGCTTCCACGCTCGTTGCTTAAGACAGCTGCCCCCTCAGTCTGCTGCTCTAGAGTCTAAGTCTGGAAGCTCTGGGTTTTGTTACTCAGAAATGCGCGCGCCAGAGTTAGCGCCAGAAAGCAGCTGAAAACTGATGATGACTGATTAGGAATGAAGAATAAATAGCAATAGGGGACCCCTCCAAGTTCTAGCCCCCCCCAGCTCTGTAGAGCTTGTTACTCAGTTCATCAGCCAATCAGAAAATAGTTCAGTTCAGGCTGGCAGGTTTTCTCGGTGGGGCCTGCCAGGCAGCCGACAGCCCAAAACCCGGGCGTCGTCCGTTTTGCCTGAAAACTGTACCATACCATAATACCGACGCTGCGAACGCAGTTGTGCGGTCAGAATCTGCTAGAAAATTAGTAGCGAGGAGTTATGGCAGCCTAAACCCAGATAGTGCCCACGATGGTTTATGCTGCCAAACAGGGCCATGCAACATGCAACTGGGACCCTGGGCAGTGCATGAGGACACAGGCACGACAGTACGCGCTGGACGCATGCAGACAGCGACTGCGGCGGCAGTGACTGCCGGCAGTGCGACCGCCGAGGAGGCCTGCCGATGGAGCTGAACACGTCGCCGGAGAGAGGAGGCTCCAGCGAACTACGAGACGACCTCAGCGTGCGTCGGCTCCACCAGACGACACTCCATCGGCGTCGAGTCTCACCATCAGTCATCTGCACGCCGATGTACACAAGCCGGGAGGACACAACAGAGCACAATGAGCGCGAAAAAACTAACACTCCCCCATGACTCACAGGCGTAGTGCACATGGGCGGGCAGAAACGCGGTCAACACACGGGACTCCCCCAGGACATGCAGAAGTGCAGGTAGAGACAAAGAAAGCAAGTCACGGACGCACACCGACTGAACTCACAGCCTTCTTAAACGAGTCACGCTTCAGTGCCTTGGTCAGGAAGTCAGCCAGCTGCCGTGCTCTCTCAATCCACACGATGCTGATGCTGCCGTCGTGCAACAATGAACGCACATAGTGATACTCAACATTGATGTACTTTGTGCGAGTGTGATGCAAACCGTCATTGTCTGCAATGGCCATGGCACTCTCATTGTCACAATGCGAGGTGATGGATGCGACAGACTGACGTAACTCGGACAACAGACGACGCAACCACACGCTCCCACACGCGCCTAAGCCAAGGGCCACGTACTCAGCTTCAGCAGTGCTGCGTGCAATGCACCCCTGCTTGCCGTTCCGCCAAGACACAGCTGTGCCCCCGACCAAAAAGATCCAGCCTGTGCGTCTCTTACCGTCAGAACTACCGGCCCAGTCGCTGTCGGTGTAACCCACTGCAACGACGGACGGTTGACGGCGGAACATGAGGCCTCGCCGAGGGGTCGAGACGACATAGCGCAATACTCGGATTGCGGCCTCAAAGTGGAGGTAACGCGGCTCCTGAGAAAACTGGGCCAGGAGGTTAACCGCGAACGCAATGTCTGGACGCGTCGTCGTCGCCAGGAACATCAGTGACCCGATGACCCGCAGATACGTGGTCACATCAACTGGCTCCCCCACAACAGCTGGGTCATGACTCTTCAACTTCACCAAGCCATTGGGTAACATGGGTGAGGAAGCGTTGGGCACGAGGGGCAAGTCCTCGGCGAAGCGGGCTGACAGGGTCTGCACATAGGCAGCCTGGTGGACATGCAGGACGCCCTGAGAGCGATCATGCTCGAGCTCAATGACCAGGAAGACTCGGGCAGAACCATGATCCTTCATCTGGTAGGTAGCGTGCAGTAGGTCCTTGACGTGCTGGATGGCTGTCGCGTCTGGTGACGCAATGAGGAGATCGTCGACGTAGACCAGAACCGCGGCGAAGGTCTGACCTCGCGGGCTGATGAACAGTGCTGGGTCAGCGGTGCTGCGTTGGAGGCCGCCACGGAGAAGCGTACTGCTAATCTCCTAGTTCCAGCACCGAGGCGACTGCTTCAAACCATAGAGGGCCTTCCGCAGCCGCCAAACTCTCCAAGTACCATCGTCGAAGCCTGGGGACTGCGTCATGTAGAGCTCCTCACCCTCCAGTGAGCCATGGAGGAATGCGTTGCTCACGTCCATCTGATGCAGCTCCCACCCGTGCTGGGCAACCAGGCTGAACAATGCCCGGCTGGTGGAGAACCGGCCAACTGGGGCGAAGATCTGGTCGTAGTCGATCTCAGGGACCTGAGCAAACCCCTTTGCTGTGAGACGGGCCTTGTACTTGTCCAAGGATCCGTCAGGCTTCCACTTACGCCGAAAGACCCACTTGGCACCGATGGCCTTCCGACTTGGAGGGAGGTCGACGAGGTCATACACGTGGTGCTGTCGGATAGCGGCGAGCTCCTCCGCACAGGCAGCATCCCAATGTGCGGCCTCAGGGGAGGCTCGAGCCTCGCGTAGGGTGGAAGGGTCCTCTGGGCGCACTGTGGACCGGACTGAGAGGGCATGTGCATCACGAGCCCAAGGTGGGATGCGTGCGAGTGCGGCCACGACAGCATGCCGATGCTCGTGAAGAAGCATGGCGTACCCCAATGCAGAGCCCGGGTGAAGGTCTGCGATAATGGCAAAAGTGGTCAGGCCGAGAGCCTTTGTGCCAGGGTCCCCACTCACGACCGTGGGAGTGGAGGAGACACGTTGAGCCACAGGGGGTCGAGGCGCCACGGAACGGGGAGCGACAGTCTGCGCGCTCACAGTTGGCCGAGGTCGGAGGCTGCCGCCTGGGCCACGTGTGTAGCGTGGTCGGGCAGAAGATGGTGCTGAGTCCGATGGGCCGACGGAGGTGGACGGTGCTGCTGGTCCGAAGGAACCAGTAGACGCAACAGGCGCTGCTGGGCCAGGAGAGCCAACGGGCGCAGCTGGGGCTGCCGGCCTGGAGGGGCCTGTGGATGCGTCTGGGGCTACTGACCCGGAGGGGCCAGCGGACGCGACTGGAGACGTCGGCCCAGGGGGTTCATCGGAAGCGGCTGGGACTACCGGCCCGGAGGGGCCAGCGGACGCGACTGGGGCTGCCGGTCCGGAGGGACCAGCGGACGCGACTGGGGCTGCTGGCCCGGAGGGGCCAGTAGATGCGACTGGGGTTGCCGGCCCGGAGGAGCCGCCAGATGCGACTGGGGCTGCCGGTCCGGAGGGACCAACGGACGCGACTGGGGCTGCCGGCCCGGATGGGCCAGCGGACGCGACTGGGGCTGCCGGCCCGGAGGGGACAGTAGACGTCACTGGGTCAGCTGGCTCGGAGGGGCCAGCGGCCGCGACCGGGGCTACCGGCTCAGAGGGACGGGGTGATGTGTCACCCGGAAGCAACAGGACGGAGGACGGACTCACCACTCCCCCACACGACGGGAGGGACACGGACGAGCCGGAGCGGATGAGGTCGCGGGGAAACAGGTCCTTGAAAAAGAGGGCATCGCGGGACTCGACGATGCAGTGTCGGGATGGGTCCCAGAAGCGCCAGGCCTTGGACTAACGAGACATACCGAGAAAGGTGCACGGGCGTCCGCGGGGGGCAAGCTTGCCACCCTGCTGTGGAGCGGGCAGCCACACAACTGCTACGCAGCCCCAGACGCGAGCCGGGCGGAGGTCAGCACGCCGACCGCACCAGTGCTGATAGGGCGTGGACTGGCGGGGAAGGGGACCGTGGGGAACCCTGTTCCATACCCAGGTCATGTAGGCCATGGCCTCAAAGTAGAAGCCACCAGAGAGACCTGACTCGACCCGCATGGTGCGGACGGCGTCGGCCATGGTGCGGTTCCACCGCTCGGAGATGCCGTTCTGGGCGGGTGTGTAGGGCGCAAAAGTCTCATGGCGGATACCGCGGGAGGCGAGAAAGGTCGTGGCCTCACCCAGGTACTCGCCAACGCGATCGGAGCGAAAGCGACGTAGGGGGCGGCCACACTCGCGCTCCGCGGGGACAAGCCAGTCCTGAATGGTTCGGGCGACATTGCTCTTCTGCCGAAGGCAGAAGACCCAACGGTAGCGGGAATAGTCGTCCGTCAGAGTGAGGACATAGCGGCCATGCTCGCCGACGGACTCGGTGGGGAGAGGGCCCATGACGTCCGAGTGGACAAGGTCAAGGGGGCCGGACGCCCGTGAGGAAGAGAGGGGGTACGTGGACCGGTGCGTCTTCCCCTGAGCACAGTCAATGCACTCAGTGGGGCATGGGAGAGGGAAGGTCTCCGAATCAAGGCCCTTGGCCGGTTGAGTGCGGAGCATGCTCTCTACTGCGACAGTTGGACGTGACAAAGGCGGCGGTGCAAGAGGCGGGTGTGCTGAGGAGAAAGCGTGTTGGTGACGAACACATGACCGGTCGCAGCCGACGGGTAGGAGACGGGAGGGGAAGAAGCGAGGCGGGGAACGTGCCACAAGTTGCCACAGGCGGTGGCGTGGAGTACGACAAGACCCGACGGGCGCAACGACACAGTGCCGACACCACGGGAGTGCACAACGTCCATGCTCATGCGGTCAAGGGCAGTCACGGACAGGAGGCTAAGCTCGAGACCAGGGACGAAGAGAACATCGGTCAAAAAGACGTCACCGACTGGACCACGGAAACGAACAACGCCTACCCCACGGACCGGCAACACCTGTCCGGAGCCCGTCCGAACACCGGAGACATCGGCGACGGGACCGAGCATACTGAAGGCCTCGCGAGAGGCCGTCATCTGATGCGTGGCCCCGGAGTCGATGATCCAGGTCTCAGCAGGGTCCTGGACAGGGGTCGCCAGATCAGTCACGGTCACATGGCAACACGCGAGGGACGCGGACATGGTGGACGGAGGCGCGAAACGAGACTGCCAGTCGTCAAGCCATGCAAAGTCGTCAAGGAGTGGGGTGGATGAGATCACGGGAGACGACGAGACAGACGAGGAGACTGGACACGACCGCAGCTCAGTCTCAGTCATGCAGGGATGGGCGGGAGGGCGGGAGGTGACGCAACTCGCACTTCCCTGGGGAGGAGGGCGAGGGAGGCCAAGCTAGAGCGCGATCAACTGCTCCAGCTGACGCTCTCGAGATGACGGCCCAGGAGTGTAGACAGAATGCGGAGTGACGGCGCCGGAGCCCGGGTAGTAGGGTGACGGAGCCGACGAGGGCAGTGGAGGTACCGACGGCTGAGGGTAGCACTGCTGCGGGTAGTACTGCTGCGGCGCGGGTGGCTGCAGGACAGGCGGAGTCGGCGGAGTGGGAGAGGTGCTGGACGAGGGCGGAGTGGTGGGACCAGCAGCAGCGACGGCGGCAAAGGCGAGACGACGCTCCCGCTGGCGTCGCATGGTGGCGATGACGCGGGCCTCGTCCGTCGGGAGAGGGTACGTGTACCACCCGTGCCCAGGCTGGCCACAGTTGTGGCAGACCGAGCCACTACCGCTGGGACCGGTCGATGACTGCTGCTGCTGCTGTTGCGATGGACCCTTGCCCTTCTTGTTCCGGCTTTTCTTCTTCTTCCCTGGGGGCGATGAGGTAGCTGCGACGGGGGAGGCAATGGCTACAGAGGCAACGGCAGGAGTGGCGACGGCAGGGGATGCAAGGGCCTCTGCGCGATGGAGTTGGGACTCCTAGCGAGCTTCCTCAATGCGGAGGAAGAGCTCGTATGCCCAAGGCATGAGAGTGCCCTGGGCCTCCATGGTGGTGAGGACGTCCTGAGGATAGTGGACGAAGACGTCAGCGTATGCACTGGTGGCGCCGCGCTTGATGGTGAGGAGCGCAGACAGTGGGGGTGGAGCCGACTTGCCGAGTCGACGGAGGATGTCCTCCGCTCGCTGCCAGTAGGCAGTGACCGTCTCGGCCTCCCCCATGTGGAGGGAGTTGAACTCCCGGAGCAGGCGGCTGATCTCAGCGTCGCTGGACAGGCGATGGGGTCTGGTGAGGACGTGCCAGGCGGCTGCCGGGTCTGGGATGGCGCCAGCGGTGAAGTCGCCGAGGAAGGGCTCCAGGACAAGGCGGGAAGCTGGAGGGGCGACGGGTACAAGGGCGCGGACGGCGCGACCAGCGTCATATAGCTGGTCGGCCTGGGTGGAGTCGTAAGGGAGGGTGTAGTAGGCCCACAGACCCTCCCCCTGCGCCCAGATCCGGAAGCTGAGCTCCCAGCTCCGAAACTGCTCGCCGGCCTGAAGCGGCGGTGGCGGCGTCTCAAAGTCCTTCTGCCTACGGCCGGCACCCAGAGTGGGGCCAAGGACGGAGGTCACTGTCTGGCGTTGGCGCTGAGTCTGCTGTTGTGCTAAGTAGTATGTGGCGGCGGACACCGCGGGGCTAGCGTGCCCTGGAGGGACGAACGACGGCAGGGCGCTGGTGGCGGTTTGGGAGGCGATTGGCTGTAGCGCCGCAAGCTGCTGCGTCAAGGCGGCGAGTTGTTGCTGAAGAGCCACAAGTGGGTTAGGGGTGCCGCCAATGTTGCCAGTGGGCTGCTGCTGCTGCTGCTGTAGGGGCGGCGGCTGCTGCTGCTGCAGAGGCGGTGGCTGCTGCTGTATGGGCGGCGGCTGCTGCTGCTGCAGCGGTGGCGGCTGCTGCTGTTGCAGCGGCGGTGGCTGCTGCTGTATGGGCGGCGGCTGCTGCTGCAGCAGCGGTGGCGGCTGCTGCTGTAGAGGCGGCGGCTGCTGCTGCAGCGGCGGTGGCTGCTGCTGTATGGGCGGCGGCTGCTGCTGTAGCGGCGGCGGCTGCTGCTGGAGAGGCGGTGGCTGCTGCTGCTGCAATGGCGGCGGCTGCTGCTGCAATGGCGGCGGCGGCGGCGGCGGCGGCAGCTGCTGGTCCTGCGGCGGCGGCGGCGTCTGCTGCTGCTGCTGCTGCTACTCCTGCAGCAATCGCTGCAAGAAAGGAGGGGTGGGGGTCCCCCCATCAGAGGAGGACCCCCCCTCGCTTGGACTATGAGCCATGCCTTGGTGTCCTTTTTTTTTTTTGTCTTTGTGTTGCTGCTTCAACAAGAGGTTGGGGGAGTGGGAAGTTTACCCACTCCTCTGGCCTTCCCCCTTTCCCCTTTCACCCTCCTCCTTTTTTTTGTTTGTTGATGATGTCAGTAGTGACGTCAGCTGTGACGTCAGCAGTGACGTCAGCAGAGGGGTGTTGACGTCAGCAGCGGCGAATGTTGGGGCCGCCGCTGCTGCTGTTGGTGCTGATGCTGTTGCAACTGCTGCTGCTGCTGCTGCTGCTGTTGCTGCTGCTGCTGCTGCTGCTGTTGCTGCTGCTGCTGCTGCTGCTGTTGCTGCTGCTGCTGTTGCTGCTGCTACTGCTGCTGCTGCTGCTGTTGCAGCTGCTGCTGCTATTGCTCCTGCTGTTGCTGCTGTTGCTGTTACTGTTGCTGCAGCAGCTGTTTGCTGCTGTTGCTGCTGCTGCTGCTGCTGCTGCGGGTGCTGCAGCTGTTGCTGCTCGTGCTGCGAGCTGCAGCAGTTGCTGTGGCTGCTGCTGCTGCAGCAGCAAGCTGCTACAGCTCGCTACTACAGCTGAGTGCTGCTACAGCTGCCGCGTGCTGTAACAGCTGCTTGCTGCAGCTGGAGGCTGCTATAGCGAGCTGCGAGGGTAGGGGAATTTATTATTATTATTTTTTTGTCTCTTTTTTTTTCCTTGTCACAGCGGGCAGCAGCCCGCTGTCTGCTGCGAGAAGCGGGCTGCTGCTCGCCCAGCAGCAGCGAGCTGCTGCTTGCTGGCAGCAGCGGGCTGCTGCTCGTTGCTCGCTCGCTGCGAGCAGCGGGCAGCAGCAGCCACGGCTGGCAGCTGCTGCTCGCTGCTGTTGCTGCTGCTGCTGCAGCTGTCGGCTGCTGCAGCTCGCTACAGATGCTGCTGCAGCCCACTGCTGCTGCTGCAGCTGCTGCGTGCTGCGGCTGCTGCCTGCTGCTGCTGCGGGCTGCTGCAGCGGGCTACTGCTGCGGGCTGCTACTGCTGCTGCACGCTGCTGCTGGTGCTGCACGCTGCTGCTGCTGTTGCTGCGAGCTGCTGCTGCTGCGGGCTGCTGCTGCTGCTGCTGCGAGCTGCTGCTGCTGCTGTTGCGAGCTGCTGCTGCTGCGGGCTGCTACGAGCTGCTGCGGGCTGCTGCGAGCTGCTGCTTCTGCCTGCTGCTGCTGGTGGTGCCAGTCACTGCACCTGTGTGACGTTTCCGCGTGCGTCGTTGCCCACAGACGTCAGACGCCGCCTGCCGCTCACCTCCTCGCGTCACGCGTGGGGGTCAGTGCTACCGAAAAAATTTCGGCAGCATTTCCCCTGGCCCAGTGGCCGTGGGAAAAATTCTGACGCCGCAACCAGGAGGGTCAATGCTGTCGGAAAAAATCCGGCAGCATTTCCCCTGCACTGGCGCGTATGGGAGGTCCGCCGGCGTTGTCTGGCACCTATTCGCCAGTCTTCTACTGCTGCTGCTACGCTCTGGCTCTGATACCAAAATGGAAACTATGTAGCAAGTTGGGGCAACAGCGTTGTTGATGTAGCGTGCGGGCTTCCACGCTCGTTGCTTAAGACAGCTGCCCCCTCAGTCTGCTGCTCTAGAGTCTAAGTCTGGAAGCTCTGGGTTTTGTTACTCAGAAGTGCGCGCGCCAGAGTTAGCGCCAGAAAGCAGCTGAAAACTGATAATGACTGATTAGGAATGAAGAATAAACAGCAATGGGGGACCCCTCCAAGTTCTAGCCCCCCCCCCCCAGCTCTGTAGAGCTTGTTACTCAGTTCATCAGCCAAGCAGAAAACAGTTCAGTTCAGGCTGGCAGGTTTTCTCGGTGAGGCCTGCCAGGCAGCCGACAGCCCAAAACCCGGGCATCGTCCGTTTTGCCTGAAAACTGGACCATACCATAATACCAACGCTGTGAACGCAGTCGTGCGGTCAGACTCTGCTAGAAAAATAGTAGCGAGGAGTTATGGCAGCCTAAACCCAGATAGTGCCCACGATGGTTTATGGTGCCAAACAGGGCCATGCAACATGCAACTGGGACCCTGGGCAGTGCATGACGACGCAGGCACGACAGTACGCGCTGGACGCATGCAGACAGCGTCTGCGGCGGCAGTGACTGCCGGCAGTGCGACCGCCGAGGAGGCTTGCCGATGGAGCTGAACACGTCGCCGGAGAGAGGAGGCTCCAGCGAACCGCGAGACGACCTCAGCGTGCGTCGGCTCCACCGGACGACACTCCATCGGCATCGAGTCTCGCCGTCAGTCATCTGCACGCCGATGTACACAAGCCGGGAGGACACAACAGAGCACAATGAGCGCGAAAAAACTAACACTGTACAGTTTACTGTGACCACTCGGCCGTGTCCATACTCGTGCAGATCCCTGAGGCAGGCGGCCTTGGTGACACCGGCGCGACGACAGGCGGCGGACTACTCGCCTGGAGCTGACCGACCAGTGTTCCAGAGCCCCAGATGTCACCGAGACTCCTTGCTGTGCCTTCTACGTCTTGCAGGCGCCTTTCGGCGGACTGGGCATGAGGCCCATTTGCGTGTTTTTGCATTGTATACTCGCTGTCAGTCAATGGATGCATGCATGTGACCAGTCGCTGCGTCCGTCTTTTAATTCTGCACGTCTAGGTTCAGACGGCGTAGGATTCTGACATGTGTGCGCAGAGTTACGGCCAAAACAGTGGTTTTGGGCCGGTTTATGGACAGCTCTTGGACTGCCGCGTGCGACACCCGCCGTGCGCCGCGGCAGGTATTTATGCCCTGGACCTGTCAATTGTCATTTCTCTCTGCATATGCTATATTGAAGCATTCTGACACTGTGCCTTGTGTCTCCTAGCCAAACCCTTGCCGTTGTGTGTACGACCTGTGACTGTCGTCACCGTCTGACCAGGCACTGACGCCCGGTCAACGGCTGTGTTGCTAGGAAGCTTCCACGCACTTTCTCATGGTATCAGAGCAGTGAGACAGTTCTCACTGAGCTGCGCAGCAGAGACGCAGCAGAGCAGCAGCAGTGAGAGTCACCG
>SZWC01025204.1:3405-18990 GCA_023375785.1 Penium margaritaceum
AGCACTGGATGGTCGCCAGCATGAAACACTGTGCAGCACCATCGGCCTGATCATGGACTAAGAATGTGTATGAACCTTGTAACCCTGGCCACCCAATGCGAGGATTGGACCAGGGAGGATGACTGAGCTTTGCAGGGGGGGACTCTTCTTTCGTCTCAAAGCAAACCATACATGAAGATGTGAGGGAGTGTGAGCGAATAGTTTTCTGTGACCCGGCTCACTCAACTATAAAGATGAGAACGTGGATGAGAGGCTGAGGGACAAGAGAGCGTGGAACAAACAAACCACACAAGAAGGCGGAGCAGTAGTTTTTTTTTTGTTTTTTTTTTTTGGCTTGAAACTCACAGGGAGGATTGTTGGAAATGAGTTTCACAAAAAAGGCAAAAACCACAGAGAGGCAGGGGAGAGGTACTGACACCTCTCCCCTGCCCCTCCATGACCTACTCTACCCTATCGACTACCCGTGCCCGGGGTCAGGAGAGAGGACATTGCCGTGCCTCCCCTGCCCACTGATGTACCTGTATTTCGATAAGTGTACTCATGACGCGTGACATATATCTAGTGGATTATTGTGCACTTACTTCAAGTGGTTCGGTGTTGCGGAAGCTTGGGTGGTACCTAAGCAGGAGGCCGACGTGGCACACTCGGCAGAATTTGAGCCACAAGTGACCGGACTGTCCGTCCGCATAAAGAAGAGTGACGGCAGGGTTCGGACATCAGGGGGGGGAGCATAACCGACCGATATCTATCGAGTAGTTGATGATACAGCCACCGTCCGATGGACGATCTACGGCCGACGACTAATGAATATATACACAGAGGTACCAGGGAGAACATTTAAGAGTCAACACCACGTTCAAGTGGTGGTCATCTACCGGAAGCAAAAACATCCAAACAATACCCAAAGAACAGCCGAGCGAAGCCAGCAGTTTTGAAGACGGCAGCTGCGGACGGCACCACTCTTCAGCAGAGCGAGACGAGTAGCAACGAAGACAAGCGAGGTACTTAGCCTGGCTCATTTTCCTCTTTTATTCTATTCTAGTCTACCTAGATTGTAGGTGCTCTGTACCCAGTACTTGGAGTTTATGAAAGAGACTTCCTTCCTCTCTCTCATTGCATTGTGTAGATATGGCTGCGTGAGCCTGTGTTGATCTTCACTGATTCTGCAATTGGTTCTGCGCTGTCTTGCATCTGTTTTGTGACATTCAACGATCATAGCTTATAACAACACAAACTTACACGTACTTACACGCACTTACACGCACTTACACGCACTTACACGTACGTATACGCACTTACACGCACTTACACGCACTTACACACATTTACACGCACTTACTTGCACTTACACGCACTTACACCCACTTACACGCACTGACACGTACTTACATGCACTTACACGCACTTACACACATTTACACGCACTTACTTGCACTTACACGCACTTACACCCACTTACACGCACTGACACGTACTTACATGCACTTACACGCACTTACACACACTTACACACACTTACACGTACTTACACGCACTTACATGCACTTACACGCACTTACATACAATTACACGCACTTTCACGCACTTACACACACTTACACACACTTACACGCACATACACGCACTTACACGCTCTTACACAAACTTACATCCATTTACATGCACTTACACGCACTTACACACACTTACACGTACTTACACGCACTTACACATACTTACCCGCACCTACACGAACTTACGTGCACTTACATACACTTACACGCACCTACATGCACTTACACGCACTTACACACACTTACACGCATGTACACGCACTTATACACACTTACACGCACTTACATGCACTTACACGCACTTACACGCACTTACACACACTTACAGGTACTTCCACAAACTTGCACGCACTACCACACCACTACATATACTTATGAGTACTTACACACACTTATACATACTTACACGCCCTTACACACACTTACACACACTTACACGCACTTACACACACTTACACGTACTTACATACACGTACACGCACTTACACACATTTACACAAACTTATACACACTTACACACACTCATACGCACTTACACAAACTTACACACATTTACACACACTTACACGTACTTACACACACTTACATGCTCTTACACAAACTTACATCCATATACACGCACTTACACGCACTTACACATGCTTACACGCACTTACACGTACTTACACGCACCTATACGAACTTACGTGCACTTATATACACTTACACGCACCTGCATGCACTCACACGCACTTACACACACTTACATACATTTACACGCACTTACACGTACTTACACGCACTTACACGCACTCACATGCACTTACACGTACTTACAAACACTTACACGTACTTACTCAAACTTACACACACTTACACGCACTTACACATACTTACGAGCACTTATACACACTTACACACACTTACACGCTCTTATACGTAATCACACGCACTTACACACACTTACACGCACTTACACGTAATTACACGCACTTACACGCACTTACACGCACTTACACGTACTTACACGCACTTACACGTACTTAAACAAACTTACACGCGCTTACATGTACTTACTCGCACTTACACGCACTTACACAAATGTACACATACTAACAGGTACTTACACGAACTTACACGCACTTACACGCACTTACTCGTACTTATACCCACTTACATATACTTACACGCACTTACATGTACTTACATGCACTTACGCGCACTTAGACACACTTACACATACTCACACGCGCTTACACACACTTACACGCACTTATACACACTAACATGCACTTACACGCACTTACACAAAATTACACGCACCTATATCCACTTATATGCACTTACACGCACTTACATGCACTAATACGCACTTACACGCACTTACACGCACTTATATGCAGTTACACGCACTTACACGCACTTAGACGCACTTACACGTACTTACACGCACTCACACGAACTTACACAAAAATACACGCACTTCAACCATACTTATACGCACTGACACGTACTTACACGCACTTACACGCACTTACACGTACGTACACGCACTTACACGCACTTACATGCACTTACATGCACTTATACACACTAACACGCACTTACACGTACTTACACGCACTTACACGTACTTACAAACACTTACTTGCACTTACACGAGCTTACACCCACTTACACGCACTTACACGTACTAACACACACTTACACGTGCTTACATGCACTTATACGTACTTACATGCACTTACTTGCATTTACACGTACTTACACATACTTACACGTACTTACACGTACTTACACGCACTTACATGCACGTACACGAATTTACACGTACTTACACGCACTTACACGAACTTAGACTACACTTACACATACTTACACGCACTTACACGCACTTATACGCACTTACACGTACTTACACGCACTTACACGCACTTACACAAACTTACACACACTCACACACACTTGCACATACTTACATGCACTTAGATGTACTTATACGCACTTAAATGCACTTACACACACTTACATGCACTTACACACACTTACACACACTTGCACGCACTAACACGCACTTATAAACACTTATATAAAATTACACGTACCTACACGCACTTACACGTACTTACACATACTTACACGTACTAACACGCACTTACACACACCTACACGCACTTAGATGCACTTACATGCACTTACACGCACTTACACACACTTACACGCACTTACACGCACTTACACGTACTTACACATACTTACACGTACTAACACGCACTTACACACACCTACACGCACTTAGATGCACTTACATGCACTTACACGCACTTACACATACTTCTACACACTTACACGCACTTAACGCACTTATACAAACTTACACAAAATTACACACACTTAAACCACACTTACATGCACTGACACACACTTACACGCACTTACACGCACTTACACAAACGTAAACCGCACTTACACGCACGTATACACACTTACACACACTTTTACGTACTTACACACACTTACATGATCTTACACGTACTTACACGTACTTACACGCACTTACACGTACTTACATGCACTTACACGCACTTATACGTACTTACACGCACTTACACACACGTACACATACTTACATGCACTTACTTGCACTTACATGCACTTACACCCACTTACACGTACTTACACGTACTTACACGCACTTACACGTGCTTACATGCACTTACCCGTACTTACATGCACTTACTTATACTTACAAGTACTTACACGTACTTACACATACTTACACGTACTTACACGCACTTATACAAACATACACACACTTATACACACTTACACGAACTTAAACTACACTTACACGTGTTTACACACACATACACGCACTTACACATACTTACATGCACTTACACGCACTTAAAAAAACTTACACGTACCTACACGCACTTACACTCACGTACACGAACTTAAACCATACTTACATGCAGTTTTATGCACTTACACGCTCTTATACGTACTTACACGCACTAACACGCACCTTCACGTACCTACACGCACTTACACGTACTTACACACACTCACATGCACTTACACACACTTACAAGCACTTATACGTACTTACACGCACTTACACGCACTTACGCGTACTCACATGCACTTACACGCACTTACATGCACTTACACGTACTTGCATGCACTTACACGGAATTACATGCACTTACATGCACTTACACACACTTACACGCACATACAAGCACTTACACGCACTTACATGTACTTACGCACACTTACACGCACTAACACACACTTACACAAACTTACACGTACTTACACGTACTTACATGCACTTACACGCACTTACACCCATTTACACACACTTAAACGAACTTACACGCACCTTATACGCACTTGCATGCACTTACAGGCACTTACACGCACCTACATGAATGTACACGCACTAAGACGCACTAACATGAACTTACACGTACTTACACGCATTTACACGCACTTACACATACTTACACACACTTACACACAAATACACAAACTTACACGTACTTCCACACACTTACACGTACTTACACACACTTTTACGCACATACAAACACTTAGACGCACTTATACAAACTTACACACACTTACACGCACTTGCACAAACTTACACGCAATTAGATGCAATTACATGCACTTACACGTACTTACACGCACTAACACGCACTTACACGCACTTACACACACTTACACGCACTTACACGCACTTACATGCACTAACAGGCACTTACATGCACTTACACAAAGTTACACGTACCTACATGCACTTACTCGCACTTACACGCACTTACATGCACTTACACACACTTACACATACTTACACACACTTACACGAACTTACACAAAAATACACACACTTAACCTGCACGTACATGCACTTACACGCACTTATATGCACTTGCACACACTTAAACGTACTTACATGCACTTACATACACTTACACGAATGTACACGTACTTATACGCACTTACACGCACTTAAACATACTTACACGAACTTACACACACTTATACGCACTTACACGCACTAATACACACTTATACGTACTTACACGTACTTACTTGCACTTACACGCACTTACACCCACTGACACGCACTTACACGTACTTACACGCACTTACACGTGCTTACATGCACGTACACATACTTACACGGACTTTCTTGCACTTACACGTACTTACACATACGTACGCATACTTACACGCAATTATAGGCACTTACACATACTTAAACACACTTAAACACACTTACACGCACTTACACATACTTATACGCACCTACACGCACTTACACACACTTACACGAACTTAAACTGCACTTACACGTACTTGCATAAACTTACACGCACTTAGATGCACTTAGACGCACTTACACGCACTTACACGCACTTACACGCACTTACACATACTTATACGCACCTACACGCACTTACACACACTTACACGAACTTAAACTGCACTTACACGTACTTGCATAAACTTACACGCACTTAGATGCACTTAGACGCACTTACACGTACTTACACGCACTTACACGCACTTACACGCACTTACACAAACTTACACAAAATTACACGCACTAAAACTACACTTACATGCACTTACACGCACATACACACACTGACACGTACTTACACACACTTACACGTACTTACACAAACTTAAACCGCACTTATACGCACTTACACACACTTACATGTACTTACACGCACTTACACGAACTTACACAACCTTATACGCACTTACACGCACTTATACACACGTACATTCACTTACACGCACTTACATGCACTTACACACACTTGCACGCACTTACACAAAGTAACATGCACTTACACGTACTTATACGCACATACAAGCACTTACACGCACTTGCATGCACTTACACGCACTTACACGCACTTACACGCACTTATACAAACTTACACGCACTTACACGTACTAACATGTACTTACACGCACTTACACGTACTTACACAAACTCATACGCACTTACACAAACTTACACGCACTTGCACGCACTTACACGCACTTACACGTGCTTACGAGCACTTACATGCACTTACACACACTTACATGTACTTACACACACTTACACACACTTACACATACTTACACACACTTACACGCACTTACACGCATTAACACGAATTTACACAAATTTAGACCCACTTAAACCACACTTACATGCACTTACACGCACTTGCACTTACTTACATGCACTTACGTACACTTACACACACTTACACACACTTACACGTACTTACACACACTTACTCGCACTTAAACACACTTACACGAACTTACACGTACGTATATGAACTTGCATGCACTAGCATGCACTTTCACACACTTACACGCACTTACACGTACTTACACGCACTTACACATACTTACAAGCACTTACACACACTTTTACGCACTTACACGCACTTATACGCACTTACACGCACTTACACATACTTACACACACTTACACACACTTCTACACACTTAAACGCACTTATACACACCTACATGCACTTACACACACTTACATGCAATTACACGCACTTAGACGTACTTACACGCACTTACAAGTACTTAAACGTACTTATACGCACCTACACGCACTTACACGCACTTGCACATACGTATACGCACTTACACACACTTACACGCACTTACACGCACCTATACGCACTTACACGCACCTACACACACTTACACGCACTTACACGCACCTACACACACTTACACGCACTTACACATACTTACACGTACTTACACGCACTTACACGAACTTACACAAACTTACACATACTTAAACCGTACGTATACGCACTTACACACACTTACACGCACTTACACGCACTTACACACACTTACATGCACTTCCACGCACTTACACGTATTTATACGTACTTACATGCACTTTCACATACTTACACACCCTTATACGCACTTGCATGCACTTACACACACTTACACGTACTTACATGTACTTACACACACTTACACGCACTTACACATACCTACACGCACTTACATGCACTTACACGCACTTATACACACTTACACGAACTTATACGCACTTACATACACTTACACACACTAACACGCACTTATACATACTTACACACACTTATACGCACTTACACGTACTTACATGCACTTACACACACTTACACGTATTTACACGCACTTACACACACTTACACGCACTTCCATGCACTTATACGCACTTACACACACTTACACACATTTACACGAACTTACACAAGATAACATCCGGTAACCATACTTACACACACTTACACCCACTTACATGCACTTACACGCACTTACACAAACTTAAACATCACTTAAACACATTAACACACACTTACACGCTCTAAGATGCACTTACACGCACTTACACGCACTTACATAAGCTTACACGAACTTACTCGCACTTACACGCACTTACATGCACTTACATGCACTTACACGCACTTACACGCACTTACACGCACTTATACGTACTTACAGGCACTTACACGCACTTACACGCACTTACATGCACCTACACATACTTATACGTATTTACACGCACTTATACACACTTACACACACTTACACGCACTTACACATACTTACACGAACTTACACGCACTTACACACACTTATATACAGTTACACGAACTTACACGTACTTACACACACTTATACGCAATTATACCCACTTACACACACTTAGACACACTTACACGCACTTACACATACTTAGACGTACTTACACGCACTTACATGCACTTATACATACATACACGCACTTACACGCACTTACACACACTGACATGCAATTATACACACTTACACATACGTACACGCACTTACATGCACTAACACGCACTTACACGAACCTACACGCACTTACACGTACTTACACGCACTGACAAGCACTTACACGCACTTACACATACTTACACGCACTTACACATACTTACACGCAGTTACACATACTTACACGCACCTACACAAACATACGCGCACTTACACGCACCTACATGCACTTAAACGAACTTACACGCACTTACACTCATTTACACGCACTTACACGCACTTACATGTACTTACACGCACTTACACGTACTTACATGCACTTACATGCATTTACATGCACTTACACACACTCACACATACTTACACAAACTTACACGCACTTACACACACTTACACGTACTTACACGTGCTTACAAGCACTTACACGTACTTACATGCACTTACACACACTTACACACACTTACACGCACTTTCACGCACTTGCATGCACTTACACGCACTTGCACAAACTTACACACACTTACACACACTTACACGCACTTTCACGCACTTGCATGCACTTTCACGCACTTGCACGCACTTATACGTACTTACACATACTTACACGTACTTACACGCACTTACACGAAGATACACGCACCTACACACACTTATACGCACTTGTACACATTTACACGCACTTACACATACTTACACAAACTTACACGCACTTACACACACTTATACCAACTTAAACTGCACTTATACTCACTTGCACACACTTACACACACTTAGACGTACTTACATGCACTTACACGCACTTGCACGAATGTACACATACTTATACGCACTTCCACGTACTTATACATACTTTCATGCACTTACACGCACTTACTCATAATTACACGTACTTACACACACTTACTTGTACTTACACACACTTACACGCACTTACACGCACATGCACACACTTACACGCACTTACACGTACTTGCACGCAGTTACACGCACTTACACAAACTTACACGCACTTACACAAACTTACATGCACTTACATACACTTACACGTACTTACACGCACTTACACGCACTTACACACACTTACACAAACTTACATGCACTTACATACACTTACACGTACTTACACGCACTTACACGCACTTACACGCACTAACACATACTTAAACGCACTTATATACACTTACACGCACTTATACGCACTTACACGCAGTTACAGAAACTTACACGCACTTACATACACTTACACGTACTTACACGTACTTACACGCACTTACACATACGAACTCACACTTATACATGCCTACACGCACTTACACGGACTTACACGCACTTATACGAACTTACACGCACTTACACAAACTTACACGTACTAACACGCACTTACATGCACTTACACACTTACACACACTTACACGCACTTACACACACTTACACAAACTTACACGTACTTACATGCACTTACACGAAGTTATACACACTTACATGCACTTATATACACTTACACGCACTTACACGTACTTACACACACTTACGCGTACTTATACGTACTTACACGCACTTATACATATATACACATTCTTACACGCACTTACACGCACTGACACACACTTGTACGTACTTACACATACTTACACACACTTACACAAACTTAAACACACTTACACATACTTACATGCACTTATACAAACTTACACAAACTTACACGTACTTACATGCACTTACATACACTTACACACACTTACACGTACTTACACGTACTTACACGCACTTACACACACTTACACGCACTTACACGAACTTACACATACTTACATGCACTTACACACACTTACACGCACTTACACAAACTTACACATACTTACATGCACTTACACACTTACACACACTTACACGCACTTACACGCATGAACTCGCACTCACACATGCTTACACGCACTTACACAAACTTACACGCACTTACACACACTTACACACATTTACACGCACAAACACACACTTAACACACTTACATACTTACACGCACTTACACGCACTTACACGCACTTATACGCACTTACACATACTTACAAGCACTTACACACACTTAGACATACTTACACAAACTTACACGCATTTACAAGCACTTACACATACATACACGCACCTACACGCACTTACACGCACACACACACACTTACACATACTTACACATACTTATACGCACCTATACGAACTTACGTCCACTTCCACGTACTTACATGCACCTACATGCACTTACATGCGCTTACACACACTTACACGCATTTACATGCACTTACTCACACTTTCACGTACTTACATGCACTTACACACACTTACACGCACGTACACGAACTTATACGCACTTACACGCATTTACACACACTTACACACACTTACGAGCACTTACACACACTTATACACACTTACATGCACTTACACATATTTACACGTACTTCCACACACTTACACGCACTTACACACACTTACATGCACTTACACGCACTTATACACACTTAGACGTACTTAAACGCACTTACATGCACTTACACACACTCACACGCACTTACACGAATGTACACATACTAACACATACTTACACGAACTTACACGCACTTACACGTACTTACATGCACTAACACGCACTTACACACACTTACACGCACTTACACACACTTACACGAACTTATACACACTTGCACGCACTTGCACAAACGTACACACACTTAGATGCACTTACACACACTTATAAGAACTTACACATACTTACACGCACTTACATGCACTTATACACACTTACACGCACTTACATGCACTTACACGCACTTGCACGCACTTACACACACTTACACGAACTTACACAAGATTACACGTACTTAAACCGCACTTACACGCACTGACACGCACTTACACACACTAACACGAACTTAAACCACACTTACACGCACTTATACACACTTATACACACTTACACACAGTTACAAGCACTTACACAGATGTACACGTACTTACACGCACTTACACACACTTACACACATTTACACACACTTACACACACTTACATGCACTTACATGCACATACACACACTTACACGTACTTACACGCACTTACATATACTTACACACACTTACAAGCACTTACACGAACTTACACGCACTTACACGCACTTACGCGCACTTACATGCACTTACACACACTTGCATGTACTTGCATGCACTTGTGCAAAATTACACACACTTACATGCACTTACACGCTCTTACACGCACATACAAGCACTTACACGTACTTACACGTACTTACGCACACTTACATGCACTTACACACACATACACAAACTTACACACACTTACACGCACTTACATGCACTTACACACACATACACAAACTTACACACACTTACACGCACTTACATGCACTTACACGCACTTACACCCATTTACACACACTTAAACGAACTTACACGCACCTTACACGCACTTGCACGCACTTACAGGCACTTACATGCACCTACATGAACGTACACGCACTAAGACGTACTTACACGAACTTACACGCATTTACACGCACTTACACGTACTTACACACACTTATACACAAATACACACACTTACACGCACTTCCACACACTTACACGCACTTAAACGCACTTATACATACTTACACGCACTTATACAAACTTACACGAACTTACACACACTTGCACAAACTTACACGCAATTAGATGCACTTACATGCACTTACACGTACTTACACGCACTTACATGCACTTACACGCACTTACACGCACTTACACGCACTTACACGTACTTACACGCACTTACATGCACTTACACGCACTTACACGCACTTACACGCACTTACACGTACTTACATGTACTAACACGCACTTACACGTACTTGCATAAATTTACACGTACCTACATGCACTTACACGCACTTACACGCACTTACATGCTGACACACACTTACACGTACTTACACACACGTACACGAACTTATACAAAATTACACGTACTTAACCTGCACTTACATGCACTTACACGCACTTATACACACTTATACGCACTTACACGTACTTACATGAACTTAAAGCACACTTACACGTACTTACACACACTTAAACGCACTTACACGCACTTACACGCACTTACACGAATGTACACGTACTTACACGCACTTACACACACTTACACATACTTACACGCACTTACACGCCCTTACACACACTTATACGCACTAATACACACTTATTCGTACTTACACGTACTTACTTGCACTTACACACACTTACACCCACTTACACGCACTTACACGCACTTACATGCACTTACACATGCTTACATGCACGTACACGTACTTACACGTACTTTCTTGCACTTACACGTACTTACACGTATGTACGCGTACTTACACGCACTTACACGCACTTATACGCACCTACACAAACTTACACATACTTACACACACTTACACGCACTTACACATACTTAAACACACTTACACGCACTTACACGCACTTACACCGACTTACACACTTTATACGAACTTAAACTGCACTTACACATACTTGCATAAACTTACATGCACTTAGATGCAATTAGACACACTTACACGCACTTACACGCACTTACACGCACTTACACGCACTTACACAAACTTACACAAAATTACACGTACTTAAACTACACTTACATACACTTACACGTACTGACACGCACTGACACGTACTTACACGCACTTATACGTACTTACACAAACTTAAACCGCACTTATACACACTTACACACACTTACATGTACTTACACGCACTTACACGAACTTACATAACCTTATGCGCACTTACACGCACTTATACACACTTACATTCACTTACACGCACTTACATGCACTTACACACACATGCACGCACTTACACGCACTTACACGCACTTACACAAACTCATACGCACTTACACAAACTTACACGCACTTACATGCACTTACACGTACTTACACGTGCTTACGAGCACTTACATGCACTTACACACACTTACACATACTTACACGCACTTACACACACTTACACATACTTACACACACTTACACGCACTTACACGCATTTACATGAATTTACACGAATTTAGACCCACATAAACCGCACTCACACGTACTTACACTCACTTACACACACTTAGACGTACTTACATGCACTTATACACACTTACATTCACTTACACGCACTTTCACGCACTTGCATGCACTTGCACGGACTTGCACGCACTTACACGCAGTTATACATACTTACACGTACTTACACATACTTACATGCACTTACACAAAGTTACACGCACCTACACACACTTACACGTACTTACACATATTCACACGCACTTACACATAATTACACACACTTACACGCACTTGGACGCACTTATACCAACTTAAACCGCACTTATACTCACTTACACACACTTACACACACTTAGACGTACTTACATGCACTTACACGCACTTGCACGAATGTACACATACTTATACGCACTTCCACGCACTTACACATACTTTCATGCACTTACACGCACTTACTCGCAATTACACGTACTTACACACACTTACTTGTACTTACACACACTTACATGCACTTACACGCACTTATACGCACTTACACGCACTTATACATATATACACATACTTACACGCACTTACACGCACTGACACACACTTGTACGTACTTACACATACTTACACACATTTACACAAACTTTCAAGAACTTACACATACTCACATGCACTTATACAAACTTACAGAAACTTACACGTACTTACATGCACTTATACACACTTACACACACTTACACGTACTTACATATACTTACACGCACTTACACGCACTGACACACACTTGTACGTACTTACACATACTTACACACATTTACACAAACTTTCAAGAACTTACACATACTCACATGCACTTATACAAACTTACAGAAACTTACACGTACTTACATGCACTTATACACACTTACACACACTTACACGTACTTACATATACTTACACGCACTTACACGCACTGACACACACTTGTACGTACTTACACATACTTACACACATTTACACAAACTTTCAAGAACTTACACATACTCACATGCACTTATACAAACTTACAGAAACTTACACGTACTTACATGCACTTATACACACTTACACACACTTACACGTACTTACATATACTTACACGCACTTACACGCACTGACACACACTTGTACGTACTTACACATACTTACACACATTTACACAAACTTTCAAGAACTTACACATACTCACATGCACTTATACAAACTTACAGAAACTTACACGTACTTACATGCACTTATACACACTTACACACACTTACACGTACTTACATATACTTACACGCACTTACACGCACTGACACACACTTGTACGTACTTACACATACTTACACACATTTACACAAACTTTCAAGAACTTACACATACTCACATGCACTTATACAAACTTACAGAAACTTACACGTACTTACATGCACTTACACGCACTTATACACACTTACATTCACTTACACGCACTTACATGCACCTACATTCACTTACATGCGCTTACACACACTTACACACATTTACATGCACTTACACATACTTACACGTACTTACATATACTTACACGCACTTACACGCACTTAAATGTACTTACACGCACTTACACAAACTTATACGCACCTACACGCATTTACACGCACTTACACACACTTACAAGCACTTACACACACTTATACGCACTTACATGCACTTACACGTATTTACATGCACTTACACACACTTACACGCACTTACACGCACTTACATGCACTTACACGCACTTATACAAACTTATACGTACTTACACGCACTTACATGTACTTACACACACTCACACGCACTTACACGAATGTACACGCACTAACACATACTTACACAAACTTACATGCACTTACACGTACTTACATGCACTAACATGCACTTACACACACTTACACGCACTTACACACACTTACACAAACTTACACACACTTACACGCACTTGCACAAACTTACACGCACTTAGATGCACTTACACGCACTTATACGAACTTACACATACTTACACGCACTTACACGCACTTATACACACTTACACGCACATACATGCACTTACACGTACTTACACGCACTTACACACACTTACAC
>SZWC01025206.1:0-35476 GCA_023375785.1 Penium margaritaceum
GGCACAACTCTGGCAAAACTCTGGCACAACTCTGGCACAACTCTGGCACAACTCTGGCACAACTCTGGCACAACTCTGGCACAACTCTGGAACAACTCTGGCACAACTCTGGCACAACTCTCGCATAACCCTGGCACAACTCTTGCACAACTCTGGGACAACTCTGGCTAAACTCTGGCACAACTCTGGCACAGCTCTGGCACAACTCTTGCACAACTATCGCATAACCTTGGCACAACTCTTGCACAACTCTGGCACAACTCTGGCACAACTCTGTCACAACTCTGGCACATTTCTGGCACAATTTTTACACAACTCTGGCACAACTCTGGCACAAATCTGGTACAACTCTCGCACAACTCTGGCACAACTCTGGCACAACTCTGGGAGAACTATGGCATAACTCTAGCACAACTCTGGCACAACTCTGGCACAACTCTGGCACGATTCTGGCACAAGTCTGGCACGACTATGTGTCAAGCACAATTCTGCCGCAGCTCCGTAGAAGAGGTCACCCGCGGAAAGGGAATCGGGGCAGCCTACGATCCGCGCGCGGGATGCTGGCTCCCGCGGATGCGGTTGAGCGAGGGGTAGCGCGGGATCCAGGAGAGGCGAAGACCAAGGTACCTGAAAGAGAGTCGCCGCAGGTGAACACAACTCGCCTGCAGTGGTTCCTCTAATTCAAGCACTTGTGGCGAGGCGGGAAGCGGTGGCGGGAAAATCCGCGGTGCAAGGAGAACAGGGCCAAGTCACAGCAGGATCCGCAGTCACTGAGAGTGTGCAGGCAGGACAGCGGAGGGACCGAGCAATCAGGGGGAGAAACATCCAATCAGCATGAGCGACCAAGCATCAATCACGGAGGAGCCGCGGGAGACGCACCGCGGAAGGCAAAGATTCAAGGAAGAACACGAAGAACCGCGTGCACGAGCCGCGGATGAAGGATGTGACCAGCAGAAGATAGGCAGTGTGTGTGTGTGTGTGGTTGGGGACAAGACCCGCGGTGCGTAGCCGCACCGCGTGGAGTCCAAGTAGAAGGAAGAAGGATGATGTAAGAGGGATGAGACCGACGGCGTGCAGACACGCCGTGCGGAGTCCCAAGTAGAAAAGGGCCTCACTAGCAGTAGCACAAGTGCAACTCAGACTTGCTTTCCGAAGCATTCCATGTACTTCGGATTCAACTTTATAAAAGACATTTGCCGAATCTCATCTCTGTTCTGCGCCCACTGCTCTCTTGCCTTCCGTTGTTCTTGGAATCCGGTCCGCAGACTGGGGGACTAAGTGCGTGAAGAACCAAAAGTCCGAGTGAAGTGAGCTGCTGTCGGTGTCCCTTGCATACACCCGTCCACGGAACAAAGGGTTCCGCGGAGAGGAGTCAGATGCCACAAGGTGGTGGACTCCCGGGTGGGAAGAAGTGGACCGCGGAGCGACACACATCGGTGAGTTCCCTGCGCAGAGGTCCAGACCTGTGGTCCGTGGAGTTGCTCACAGTCTGAAGTTGACGCGGAAGCGTCGCTGCCTATCTGACCGGCATAAGTGGTGGTGGTGGACGTACATAATCCGCGGAGTAGCTTGGAGCGTAAACACCCGCGGACAAAATAAAGGGCGCGGCAAAATTGGGGGTATCAGTGTCATGGTGCGGTGAGCGTAGACAGTTCTTTGCTCTTTGCCAGGAGAACTACACGTGCCTTTTACATCAGTCGTTGATGTCGGCGGTCAGCTTCGTGCATCAGGACGTCAGGCGACGGCAGCAGCAGTCATCAACGTGGTGCTTCCTGCCACGACGAGCCGCGACCTACGCGGGAAGCAGAGACTCCTCGCCGGTTCTGTCCCGCACACCAGTCAGCTCATCACCAGGTCTGTTCCGCTCGCCCAGCACCGAAGGATGACCGAGTGGTTGGAGCAGCTGCACTGGCGCCGCATTATGGATGCGCTGGGGGAACAGGTGGAGGTGGAGAGCATCCACAATTCCGACAGTCATGGATCGATCCAACATCAGCAGGGACAAGAGGGCCAGCAGAATGTACCACTTGGGGCGCAATGGTTCTCTGATGCAGTACATTTGCTGGAGGTATTCTCCGATGGTGGAGAACTCAAGGCCTATCGCGGACTGGTGTATCGGCGTCGTGGCGAGCAGCAGCAGCAGGTTACTGGCGGAACAGAGTCGCAGGACGCGCCCCCGCTAGCACATCCGCGACCCTTACCGTTGAGCCCCGAGGATTCAGGGATCCCCGAGGCACCAGCACCGGACGAGCAACAAACCTCAGCGCAACTTCAGCGGGTGGGACTCTTAGCCCCCGCCTTTGGGATGCCACAGCATATAAACCCGCCGCAGCAGCCGGCTGGGACAATCCCGGGAGCCCGCTTGCAACAAGAGCAAATGGCCACATCAGCACAGCCCACGGAAGGCATGCAGCTGGGGATGCCCATGTCCGCGCAGGCATCAGGAGCCACACAACCCCAACCAACTCCCCATGAGTCAGACTCCTCTGACCATGGGAACGATAGCCGCAGGGGCGGCCGCACAACCCCAAGCAATTGGAGTGGCTCAGTCACCGAGGTACCCGTTGCAGCCGCACATGGGGGGCGGGCAGGTAGGGACAGCGCCACCGCTCTCTGCGTCCGGGCCAGTGCAGCTACAGACGCAACATACGAATCTGGTCACCTTGCCTACCGGGGCGCCCCCGCAGCCACCTGCGCCAAGTACACCACCGCAGCAGTAGGTGATGCTGAGCACCATGCAGACGGGAGCCATGCCGCATCCGCTTGCGGCGGGATTGCAGCAGCCAGCACATCCGCCACCGCAGCTCATGATGCAAGCGGGGGTGATGGAAGGGCCCTCCGCAGTCACGCAGCCGCCACCACAGATGTCCTAGTCCGGAGGCGGTGCCACTAACCAGGGGAACACGGCCCAGCCTCCACTGACCGGGACCCAACCAACGAATCATCAGCAGTAGATGATCGGAGGCGGAGCATAGCTGACGACTATGACGCAGCCTTCTGCAGCCACGCCAGCCCTGTGGACGACCCAAACACAGCAGCAGATGGATCCAATGCCGGTGGGAACGATGCCGCCGACGCTTGTACCCAACATGCTTTCGCAGCCACCCATGCCCGCTGATCAGCAGCCCCACCACCAGCAGGTGATTTGAACAATGCCAGTCGGAGCGGCTCCTCAGGCCTCACTGCCAATGCCACAACCAACTGCACAGAGCCATTCGTACCTGCCCCCACAGCAGCTACAAGGGAATCTGCACCCGACCGCCAACGCTAGACCAGCAGTTCCTCTCCACCCTGCGGCTGCGGTCCCACTGGCTCAGACGTACTGGGTGCCCCAGACAGCGGCGCCACCGGTACAGGGAACTCAGGTTCTGCCGCCGGGGACAGCATTCTTCTCCACACCCTACACAGCCTCCATACCCACCCCATCTTCCTGGTACATGCCTCTCCCACCTACACAAGAAAGTCTTCCCATGCCCGCGGGACAGCTCCAGATGCCGATCCCTCCTGGTGGATAATCCGTGGCTCCACCTGCAATGCTTCTCCGCCACATGCTGTGACTGCATTGACGACTAACCGGAACACCGTCCCGTAGCTACAATACATCCGTTCCGAGCCCGCCAACATCCCCCGACTGGATTCCTTCAAAGGTGCCCCGGAGGAAGGCCCCTGGATCTAGCTCAAACAAATCACCCTCTATACTAGCATCGGCCGGATCCCGCCCGACATTTATCTCGCTACTGCAGAACTCCACCTCCAAGGAGCGGCAGCAGACTGGTCCAACGCACGAGCACCTTTCCCATCTTTTGAAGACTTTGGCAACGCCCTCATCGAGCGCTTCAAACACTTGATAATGGAAGAAGCGCTACAGAAGATAGAGAAGGAGGTCACGTGCAATGATGATGACATCCGCAGATTCTTGGACCAGTTCCTGACCTGGGCCTCAGTAGCCAAGAGCCCGCAGGGAGAAGGCCTGCCGCTGTGGGTCTTGCTGCAAAACCTCATCCGTACCCTTCCGGACGAGATCAGCAGTCTCATGATTGTTGACCATTCTCTTTCCCTCCAGGACGCGGTACGGGACGCTACGGCCATATTCACCAGACAGCGGTCCACTCGACAATACGAGGGCAGCAACACACACACGCCCGCCTCTTCGGACGCCCCGCCTCCGCAGCAGCAGAAGCCAAAAGCTTGCTATACGTGTCAGAGCCTGGAAGACATCGCCAGGGACTGCCCTTGCAAGCGACAAGCAGCTACGCGACCTGAACCAGCCTCCCAGGACCCTATGGTTTAGCAGTGGCAGCAGTACTACAACCAGGCATGGCCAGGTCCGCAAGAGCAGCATCAGCAGCGGCAGCAGCAGCAGCAGCAACAACAACCGCATCCGCCCCCCACCGGGCAGGATCACCTGAGATAGGGGACGGGCCAGGGACTCTTTCCAATTCCGCCACCAAACCCCGCTGTTGGAGCCAGCAACATGAAGCTGAGTTTGCCCATGGTCGAGGATGAGACTACTGAGGCCACCCCCACGCCTGAGGAGATGGAACTCATATCGCGAGCCTGTCGAATCAAGCTCCGCAGATGGGACCTACAGGAAGCTGCATAGCTCCAAGACGACCTGCGGCGACGAGCGGAAGCCGTCGAGGCCCAGCTACAGGAGGCTATTACTGCCTGCTCCGTGCGACCCCCAGAGAAGCGCCGCCAACCGGATCCCGCGCCTGCGGTACTTCTAAATTCTGCGAACAACTCACCTGCATCTCAGCGCATTCCCACCCTTGCAGCCGATTCCACAGATCCGGTAGACAAACTCTTCACCACTCCTATCGCCTCCGTGAACTTCTTCGACTTCCTCCGCCTCCATCCCGAGTTAGCTCCGCGGCTCAGAGAGGTGTTTACCAAAGCCAATCATCGCCTCCAGACCGTTGGCATCTCCCTTGCGTGCACCAATCCGCCCCACGGCACCTAGAACACCCGACGCATTGTGGCAGAGGCCCCACACGCATTAACCACAGAGGAGATGGACTTGGGCTGGGCACCACAACCCCTGGAACCACTTCGCCGCGATGACCGCCATTACGAGGTGGCCTGCTGCGTGGTCTGGATCTGTGGCCGCAAGTTCCTGGCCATCATCGACGCAGGGGCAACCCACACTACTGTGGCCCTCTGCGTCCTCTGCCTCGTTGGATGGACAGACTGCATCCTTCCAACGCGGCGGCTGTTCAGTAACTCCGCAGGAGGGTTAGATTACGGGGATGGTGAAGTGCGGGGCTTGTCCTTATAAGTGTGTACTCTGCACGAGCCGATGGATGTCCAAGTGACCCAAGCACGGACCTATGACGTTCTCGTGGGCATGGACTATCTCCTTCCGCGACAAGGCAACCTTCTGTTTTCCCTGGGCGTCATGCAGCTCACATCCGCACCGGGTACTAAAGAGTATGCCCTCATCAATGTGGGCGACCGAGTCACGGTGCCAGTGGCCGATGCTTCACCCTTCTCCCTCTGAGATGCGGTGTAGGAAGATGCAATTGCACGTTCACTGAGCAACCCGGCCCCAGCAGATGTCGTTCTGGACGCGGAGCAGGTGCCTGTCGAGGAGTGGCGTGAACTTTCCGTGGAGCATGCGGAAGCAGGGGTGCGTGTGAACCTTCTGGGGTTGTGGCAGCAGAGTGAGCACGCATTCGGCCAGGGCCTTGCCCTCGACGACGACGATGACTTCTATCCCCCCCGCGAGCAACTGCCCCCTCCACCCCCGCGGTGGGACCACATCCTTCACCCTTGCCTCTCACCATCCCAGAAGCGGGACTTCCAGGACTTGTTGGACTCCTTTGCTGACATTTTTACTGGTTCAGCGATAGACCTTGGAGCAGTCAACACCTCTCATGTCATCAACACCGGCACAGCTACCGCGGTCAAACAGAAGGTCCGCCGAATCCTCCCTGACCAAGAACAGATCATCAATGACGGTCTCGCGTAATTCAAGGCGCAAGGCGTGATCGTGCCCATCGTCAGCCCCTGGCGGGCCAACTTGGTCATCGTCGGCAAACCGGACGGCTCCAACCGCTTCTGTGTGATCTTCCGCGACCTCAACCGCGTCACTGAGGAAGATGCCTACCCCATGCCGCTGATTGTCGACATCCAGGAGCGCCAGCAGGGGCGCGAATGGTTTGCCAAATTCGACGTCAAGGCAGCCTTCCACACCGTCTCCATGCACCCGGATTCCATCGCCAAGACGGCCTTCGTCACCCCCGAAGGCCTCTACGCCTTCACCCGCATGCCCTTCGGTCTCCGCAATTCCAGCGCCACGTTCTAGCGCGTCATGGACCCCACTCTGCGCGGCATCCCTAACGTAAGCTGCTACATCTACGACATCATGGTCGCAACTCATAGTTTTGCGGACCTCTTCTCCTCCATCTCCGCTGTCTTCGTTGCACTGTGTGATACAAATCTCAAACTCAAAGCTGCCAAGTGCTCCATCGGCGCCTCGGAGATGGAGTTTTTGAGCTTTGTCATGAGCGCCGACGGCATCAAAACTGACCCCGCAAAAATCGCGGCCGTCCAGGAATGGCGCCAACCCACTACCGCGGGGTAGGTCAACATCTTCCTTGGCTTTGTCTCCTTCTACCGCAAGTTCGTCCGCGACCACGCCCGCATCATACGCCCAATACAGCAGCTGATCCATTAGGACATCCCATTCGAGTGGACTCCGGAGTGTGCCGCTGCTTGGGCAGAAATCAAGCATCGACTGGTCACCGCGCCCATAATTGAGTTCCCTGATTTCAACCTCCCCTTCTCCATCACCACTGACTGGTCACAGGACGGCCTTGGTACCGTCCTGTCGCAGTCAGTCCAGGAACCGGTCCAGTGGGTGATTGTACATGCCAGCCGCGACCTCACTAACGGTGAGCGGAACTACCCACCGGTGAAGGGCGAATGCTTAGCTGTGCTGTGGGCCCTCCAACACTTCCGCGACTACATCAAGAACGGCAAACCTTTCATGATCCTCACAGATCATCAAGCGCTACAGTGGCTGCTCACGACGTAGAACCATGAGGGCATCTTGGCCATGTGGGCCCTCCTCTTGCAGGGCTACAACATGAAAATCAAGTATCAGCCTGCGCTCACCAATCGCAACGCTGATGCTCTCAGCCGCCTTCCCCGCGAAGACTGGCCGCACCCCGCAGACCTGTAGAACAGCCTCCAGGAGTCTCCTCCTGCAGCTGCCCCTCCCCCCGCGGATGCTGAGCCTCAGTGGGAGGGTGTCGCTCGCAAATTCACGGAGGAGGAATCCGCATCCGCGTACCAACTCCCGTTCGAGCTGGAATATACCGACTACTCAGGCCCCGTGGAGACCCTCCCTGCTCTCCTTGCCACCGGTCTTCAGCTTGCCCGCCATTTCAACCCCACCATTCGTGGTTGGATGCTCAAGGAGATTGCAGCACACCTTCCCCCTCGCTCTTCCCGGCCACCATCCCACCGGACTCCCTCGGCTGCGCAGGATGCCACTGATTCCTCGACGATGTCTCCTCCACCCTCTTCCTCCCCTCTTCTCGACACGCGCCACCCTCCCTCTCTGGTCGACTTCCTCCTTCACTCCCCTGCATCTGTAGACCGCCTCCAGTCCCTCTTCTCCTCCTCAAATCCCTCCCTCTCTCCCATCAGAATCCGCCTCTCTTGTACCCTCACCCGCGATGCAGGAGTCCGCATGGTGGCCCATGCCATCGTCACGGCACACTCCCGCGTCCGGGAAAATGCCTGCCGCGCGCCATGCACATGGGTCCCTATCCCGTTGGTCCCCGGTCCGCCGACACCTGCCGAGGTCCACGTGGCATGGTGCTACGTCTGGGTATGTGGCCGCAAGTTCGTGGCCATCGTGGACACCGGCGCCACCCATACTACCATCGCGATGCGGATGGCCCGCACCTTGCGCCTCGACCATCTCATCACGCCCACCCGGCTCCGCTTCTCCATCTCCACTGGTGCCATCGACGCACCCATCGGCCAGATCGCGGCCCTCCCCATGCAGGTCGCCAATGTGCATGCACCGCACACTGTGCAGGTGTGCGATGTCCGCACATATGACATGCTCCTGGCGGCCGACTGGCTCGCGCCATGCCAAGCGGATATATTGCTCGGGGCGGGCATTATCAGCCTCATTTCTGTTTCTGACGCTCGATCATTCACCCCACTCTTCACCTCAGCTCGACCACTCTCCGTTCCTTCTCCTATGGTTCTCATGCCACCCGCTTCTGGCATTCAGTTCACCCGCCGCGTCACTTGCAGTTTGGGTTCCGCCCGCGGCACTGCCTCCGCCATGGCTCGCCCTCCCAGCACGGGGTCTGCACCTTCGAACAGGGGGGGTGATAGCGCCTCGCGGCGTGCAATCAGGCAACAGACCGCAGGTCGAGCCACGGCACCTACGGCTGGCGCCGGACGCTCCGCGCCACCAGCAGCAGCAGCGTCACGTAGAGCATCCCCAGCATCAGCCCCTTCCGCGGCACCAGCAGTGGTAGCATCACCTGGAGCCTCTCCGGCACCAGGCCCTTCCGCGGCACCAGTAGTGGCGGCAATACCTGGAGCCTCTCCGGTACCAGGCCCTTCCGCGGCACCATCAGTAGAACTCGTGGTGGTGGCAACACCTGGGGCCTCTCCGGCACCAGGAACTGCAGCGGCACCAGCAGTAGTGGCATCACCTGAAGCCCCTCTGGCACCAGGAACTTCAGCGGTACCAGAAGTAAGAGCATCACCTGGGACACCCCCAGCACCAAGCCCTTGCGCGGCAGCAGCAGCAGCGCTACCTAGGGCACCTTCGCCAGCAGGCCCTCCCGCATTCCCGGTAGCAACGACACCCGTAGGTGCACCGCCACCACTCGGCCACTCTGCACCAACCGCCCACTCCTCCTCTCCACCGGCCTCACGAGACAACCCGGCACGCGGAATATCGCAACCCTCGCTCAGTGCTGGGACAATCATGGAGGGTGCACAGACACGTCTAGAGGAGAGCTCCGGCGATAGTGGAGACCACCCCAAGGCCGACCACCTGCTGGATGTAGTGAGCAGCGTCATCATCCACCTGCAGGATGAACTCCCAGAGGTAGTCCGCACAAGCTTGGGAAACTCTCTCTTCAATCTCGCCAGGCAGGTGGCCTTGAAGGGCGCAGCCAAGACCGCCCTCGCCCTTGGGCCGCGAGCACGCCAAGCGCAGTTACTAGAGACGGCGGGGGCCGGGCGTCTCATTTCGGCGCTCCACGACCTCCTCAATCTTCGCCTGGCGCAGGCCATGGCGGGTGTGGCGCCACTTCTTGACACGGAACAACCGGACCGTAACGTGAATGCCGCCCGCTCATGGTGGCACCTGGTCTGCCGCGACCAGGCCGCGGACCCCACGTGCCGCTATGTGCATCTACTCCAAGAGCGCCCCCGGGCACTCACCATATATCACACCGCCCGCATGCCGACAGGAACGATGGAAGTGCCGGACCGCAAGACGGTGGCGGAACTCTGGAGATGGGGCTACCTGCTTGGGCTCGTCTCCCGCATGTGGGGAGTGCAGTACATGGCAGCGGAACTGGCAGTCATCTCTACGGCGGAGCAGCAGCATGAGCACTGGTTTGCCGCTATCGTCGAGGCTTGGCACCTGACCCAAGACAGTGCTCTGTGCCAACGGGCCGTGACCGCGGTGGCTGAAGGATTGTGGAAATCACTTCAGAAGACACAGACTGCACTAACAGAGGAGGTAGTGTGTCACTGGGCCTGAGAAGCAGTCAACGTGTGTCAGGAGGAGAAGAACCGCACCCTCACTAAGATTGAGGAGGCCCAGGAGTATCTATGTGACTCCCCCGACCTCACAAGCATGCGGGAGCAGCTGCGGGCACTCTGGCACCAGATGGCAGAGGAACGCAAGCGGAAGGCGAAAGCGGCAGCAGAGCAAGGGGCGGCGGAACAGGCAGAAGGGGTACACACTGCGGCTGAACCTATGACCGCGAGGGACAAAACGGATGCGGAGCGAGAGGCAGGAACGGAAGGCGTGAAGGAACAGAAGGCGAAGACCGCACCGGTGGCTGAAGCAGCGGCTGCAGGGGGAGCACCGGCAGTAGCGGGGCAAGCGGCAGGGGCGTAGGCAACAGAGCAACAGGGAGTGGCATAGGTGGGAAGCGGGGGGCAGGCCCAGGTTCTGCTCGCATACACCAGAGCAGAAGCAGCCAATAAGGAAACGCGGAAGAACACTCCACAGCCGACTATATTGCCCGCTTTGCTTGACAAAAAGGCCAAACTTCAGCGCGCAGCCAAAAGGGCCACGGCAGCCGCAGTTGCCAGTAAGCGCGCTACCTCAGCTCACGCGGCGTCAATCAGCCGGGAGGCTGCCCCACAGAAAGACTCGGCTATAGAAAAATAGGCACCGGCCGTAGAGACTACAACAACATCCCGCCGCAAAGGAAAGGAGAAGTGGACCATCGAAGACAGCTCCACCACCACGCCCCCCGCCAAACGCAGCAAGCAGCTTCGCCCCACCCCAGAGACCCGCCAGCGCGTTGACCCGGAGCAGCTTGCGCAGGTTTAGCAGGACGTCGCCCAAGCAATGGAGCTGCTCCTGGCAGTGTCTCACAACGTCCCGCTGCCTGCCGGATCGGTCCCAACCCAGATTTAGCCCCTCCTCGGGGGCGCGGGCGCCACAGTGTAGCAAGAGCGAGGGATCGAGGAGAGCGCCGCGACTACTGCGGTGAAGAGGAAGACGCGCGGAGTGGTGATTTCCGAGCTCAGCGAGTCACCACCACCTGACGAGGACCAGCCCATCGCGAAAGGGCGAGGCTAGTTGCGGCTCACCGAGGTAGTGAGAGAGCACAAAGCAGAGCCGGAGGCGGGTGAGGTCCGCGGAGCACGAAGCCAGTGGCATGGAGCAGTGCTTGAGGGAAGGCTGCGGACTCAATGGGACGAAGGGAAGCTACGCGCGGTGGGCGTCCTGCGGCTCTTCCCAGCCCCGGATAGCTGGGACAGGGAGCCTCCCGCCTCTGATGAGAAAAACCAACGACGCCTACACGCCATGAAGGCGGAACAGGACGCAAGGCGTGTCCAGGGGCTGCCGGCGCCGGAGAAGGAGAAGAAGAGGAAGCCGGGAGAAGCTTCCGCGGGGAAGGCGGGAAGGGTAAAGGGACCAGTCAAAACCCAGGACTGGAGGATTTGGCAAACTGCGCATATCCTGCTCTGCACCACAACCAAGGAGCAGCAGAAAGCGGAGGCGGACAAGGTGTACAAGACTCTGGGGGCTCATATGGGGGTGGAACATGACAGGCGGAAGAACGATGACCTTGCCCTCCTCTGTGAGCAGTATGCATGGGAAGGTGGCCGCATCTGGCGGACCACACCGCAGGTCTTGTGGGTGCCCCCGCCCACCATGCAGAGGGCGGTGATCGAGGCCTACCATCGCCACCACCACTCTAGCGTCCAGGCGCTCAAGGAGCGCCTCACCCCCATCCTGCACGTGGCGAACCTCCTGGCGATCGTGAAAGAAGTGGTACAACAGTGCGCACCATGTGAGCGCCACTGCAAAATTACGCCGCGGGACATGCTGCTCTTCCTGCCCTCCCTCATCGGCGAGCCCTTGGACCGTGTTATCATTGACTTTCACGGACCTCGTCCTCGCCGCGTCCAAGGAGAGCGGTATTGGATTGCAGCGGTGGACCACTTCACCAAGTACATCTGGGTCCTCGCCGTCCCCGACAAATCCTCCGATCGAGCAGCTCGCTTCATCAGGGAGGAGGTGTTCTACAAGTTTGGAGGGTGCTGCGTGGTGCACAACAACAATGGCACCAAATTCACGGGGGCTTTCCGCGCTGAGTTGGCGGAATGAGGAGTGCAACACGTGCACTCGGGTCGGTACCGGCCTCTGTCCCAGGGACAAGTTGAACGGCTGCGCGAGATCTTGGAGCGGGCGGTAGCCATTACGGAGGACAAAGATTGGAGGGAGACCCTCAAAAGGACCGCCCACTTCATCAACATCGCCCCCAGCCGTGCGACAACGTTCTCGCCACATGCCCTCCTCTTTGGACAGCCTCCGCGAGCGGCACTGGGCATGCCACTGGACCCGGAGCAGCAGCAGGATGGTCGCTCAGAGGAGGAGCGGGAGCTGGCAAGGGACAAGGAGGTGCAGGAGTGGTACAGGGCACGGTGCCCGAAGACATCCGCGTTGAGGGCCGAGGCACGGCTCTTAGCCTCGGTTTCGGCTTGGCGCAGTTGCGACGCTGCCAACCGACGCCTCAATCACGGGGCAATCGAGGAAGGGAACCTGGTGTACCTCCGTCCACTCCCTGGTGCAGGGCGTGAGACAGAGGAGGCGCGGCAAGTGTACCGTGTGGCTCCGGTTCACGCGGGACGGGTGTGGCATGAAGGGCCAGATGGGTTCAGCGAGCGGAGTTATCCCGCGACAGAGTTCTTCCTGCTACCCCCGGCTTGGCAAACGCATATACCCGGCACGGGTGGGGAGCTCCCTCCGTTGGAGGAGCGTAAGGGATCAAGGGGATGGCATGCGGAGGAGGTGCTGGAGCGGTGTGAGACTCAGGTGTCGGAGCAAGAGGAGGCGTGGAGTCAAGAACCTCAGGATGAGGAACCAACGGATGGCTCTGACGTGCAAGAGGTTTCCGCGGGAGCAAGGCAAACGAGACAGGAGCGACAAGTGCAAGAACCAAGGGGCCAGCAGCAGCGGGAGCGGCACGAGCAGCAAGGGAAACAAGAGCAGCAGGAGCAGCAGGGGCAGCAGGAGCCGCATGAACAGCAGCAGGAGCAGCAGGAGCAACAGGAGCAGCAGGAACGGCAGCAACAGTCAAGATCACAGCAAACCGGCAGCGGAGACATGACCCCAAAAGGTGCCACCATCACTCCGCGAAAGAGTGCTCCCATGAGCCCCCGCACCCTGGCTACCTACACGGGCCCTTGTGTGGTCTGTGGGGAAAATCTGCCCGAAGCAACGTTCTTGAAGGTCGTCTGCCGCGTCTGCGGCCAGCCAGCGCACCAAGGGCTGGCCAAGAGCTGCATCAGGTGGAACTGCACATGTCTGCGGTGCGTCAGTGAGGGCCGGGAGGAGGAAGCAGAGCAAAAAAAGGAAGGGGACGGTGGAGCCGGCCCACTCTCCGGGGGAGGAGAAGCACGAGGAGGATGGGACCTAGATGAGGAGGAGGAAGAAGAGGAGGAGGAGGAGGCGGCAGGGGCGCGGCAAGGGCCTTGCACGGCCACAGGGGCCACCATGCGACAGTGGCATGAAGAAGGTTGGATGGCAGCGGCGGAGCAGGCTCAGAAAGAAAAGGCACGCCAGACATGCGCTCAATGTGGGCACCACTGGGGCAGACGGGTGCAAGACTGCGAAGGGTGCCACCAAAGGATATGTGACAAATGCCTGGAGTAGCCGCGGAACGTGAAAGGAGAACGGAGTAGACCAGAGAAGTGTAGACAGTGCCGCTAAGAGATTGAGCGCCAGCACGGGATCCGAAAGCCGACGCGAGTCATCGCGGAAGGAGAGGGAGTGGATTCGGAGGATGAGGAAGAGCAGGACCCGCCCAGAGCAGCTGCGGAGAACTGCCCCACCTGCAAGAAGGCTGTCCGCGCGGATGAACGCTGCACCTAGTGTAGCAGGATGGCTCATCAGGGTTGCCTGGTGACAGGAAGCTCGGTGTGAGCGGGGCAGTGCCAAAAATGCGTTGGAATGGAAATCGTGGAAGGAGGGGCTTCGCTGTCCTACGCCACCAAGACCTTGGCCCCACTCTACGACGGATGTGAAGCGGATCTGACTGAGTTCGGCAAACCCTGCGCGATGTGTCGGACTATGTGTCACCTGCGGTGTGGAGAGCGCGGGAAGTAAGGCATCTGGACCTGCAGCAGCTGTCGCAACAAGTCACAGAGGGTCAAGTGGAAGTTCTCCAACAGGCGTACCTGCACGGGGGACAACTGCTTTGGTCGGCTTGAGGGGACAGTCTATCGGTGCGAGCACTGCGGAGGCATTGCGCATGAGTCCTGCGCCGAAGAGGTGGGGCAGAGCAGCGAGGGCAAGTGGATCTACGGATGCTCGAGCTGCAAGAAGTACAAACGCGCGCCACATTGCTCCTCATGCAAGAAGCTGGTCAACGTGCCCACGATTGGGGCGTTGTGTGAAGGATGCCGGCTCTTCGTCCATGACGAGTGCACGGTGAAGCTCCAGCGAAAGGGAGGAACATTATAGAAATACTGCAGGCCGTGCCAGGAACAGGAGCGCCCCTGACTCCGCAAGTACTTAAAGCGGAAGACTCGCTGAGAGACTCTGGGGCAGAGTTTTGAAAAGGGGGGGTTGGGGGCATCAGTGTCAAGCACAATTCTGCCGCAGCTCCACAGAAGAGGTCACCCACGGAAAGGGAATTGGGGCAGCCTACGATCCGCGCGCGGGATGCTGGCTCCTGCGGATGCGGTTGAGCGAGGGGTAGCGCGGGATCCAAGATAGGCGAAGACGAAGGTGCCTGCAGGAGAGTCGCCGCAGGTGAACACAACTCGCCTGCGGCGGTTCCTCTAATTCAAGCACTTGTGGTGAGGCGGGAAGCGGTGGCGGGAGAATCCGCGGTGCAAGGAGAACAGGGGCAAGTCACAGTAGGATCCGCAGTCACTGATTGTGCGCAGGCAGGGCAGCGGAGGGACCAAGCAATCTGGGGGAGAAACATCCAATCAGCATGAGCGACCAAGCATCAATCACGGAGGAGCCCCGGGAGATGCACCGCGGAAGGCGACGATTCAAGAAGAATATGAAGAACCACGTACACGAGCCGCGGATGAAGGATGTGACCAGCAGAAGATAGGCAGTGTGTGTGTGTGTGTGGTTGGAGACGAGACCCGCGGTGCGTAGCCGCACCGCGTGGAGTCCAAGTAGAAGGAAGAAGGATGATATAAGAGGGATGAGACCGACGGCGCGCAGACACGCCGTGCGGAGTCCCAAGTAGAAAAGGGCCTCACTAGCAGTAGCACAAGTGCAACTCAGACTTTCTTGCTTTCCGAAGCATTCCATGTACTCCGGATTCAACTTTATCAAAGACATTTGCCGGCTCTCATCTCTGTTCTCCGCCCACTGCTCTCTTGCCTTCCGTTGTTCTTGAAATTCGGTCCGCGGACTGGGGAACTAAGTGCATGAAGAACCAAAAGTCCGAGTGGAGTGAGCTGCCGTCAGTGTCCCTTGCTTACACCTGTCCGTGGAACAAAGGGTTCCACGGAGAGGAGTCGGACGCCACGAGGTGGTGGACTCTCCGGTGGGAAGAAGTGGACCGCGGAGCGACACACGTCGGTGCGGTCCCTACGCAGAGGTCCAGACCTGTGGTCCGCAGAGTTACTCATAGTCTGAAGTTGACGCGAAAGCGTCGCAGCCTCTCTGACCTGCATAAGTGGTGGTGGTGGACGTACTTAGTCCGCGGAGTAGCGCGGAGCGCAAACACCCGCGGAGAAAATCAAGGGCGCGGAAAAATTGGGGGCATCAGATGGGCTGTTCTTCGTAAAGTAGTGGTGACTCACTGAGCTCGGAGATCACCACTGCGCCCGTCTTCCTCTTCAGCGCAGTAGCCGCGGCGCTTTCCCCGGCCCATCGCTCTTGATGCGCTGTGGCGCTGGTGCCCCTGAGGAGAGGTTGAAGCTTGGTTGGGATCGAGCCGGCGGGCAGTGGGACGTTACGGGACATTGCCAGAAGCAACTCCATTGCTTGGGCGACAACCCGCTGGACCTGCGCGAGCTGCTGCGGGTCGACACTCTGGCGGGTGTCTTCAAAGGGGCGGTGCTGCTTGCTGCGTTTGGCGGAGGGCGTGGCGGTGGAGCTGTCTTTGATGGTCCGCCTCTCCTGTCCTTTGCTGTGGGATGTTGGCATGGTCTCTGCGGACGGCGCTCGTTTTCCTACAGCGGAGTCTCTTTGTGGGGCAGCCTCCCAGCTGACCGACGCTACGTGAGCTGAGGCAGCCTTCCTGCTGGCGACCGTAGATTCCGCAGCCCTCTTGGCCGCGCTCTGAAGCTTTACCTGTTTGTCAAGCAGAGCGGCCGATACGGTTGGCCGTGGAGTGTTCTTCTGTGCTTTTTTCCTGGCTGCCGCTGCTTCTGCGCATGCTCGCGCATCCTGGGTCTGTCTCCTGCTGCCCACTCGTGCCGCTCCCTACTGCTCTGTTGTCTGCTTCCCTGCTGCTTGCCCAGCTGCTGCCACTGCCCCCGTTGCAGCCGCTGCCTCAGCCTCCGTCGTGGTCCTCTCCTTCTGTGCCTTCTACGCGACCGCCTGCACGCCTCCCGTCCCGTATCCTCGTTTCGCAACGGCTCTGTCCTTCGGAGTCACAGGCTCAGCCACCGTCTGTGCCCCTGCAGCCAGTTCCGCCGCCACTTGCTTTGCTGCCGCTTTTGCCTTCCGCCTCTGTTCCTCTGCCATCTGCTGCCAGAGTGCCTGCAGCTGCTCCCACATGTTCGTGAGCTCGGGGGAGTCATGGAGATACTCTTGAGCCTCGTCTATTTCAGTGAAGGTGCGGTTTTTCTCCTCCCGACACACGTCGACGGCTTCCTATGCCCACTGACGTACCGCCTCCTCCGTTAGTACAGTCTTTGTCTTCTGAAGTGATTTCCAAAACCCCTCTGCCACCGCGGTCACGGTCGGTTGGCGTAGCGCACCGTCTTAGGTCAGCTGCCAACTTTTGTCGATGGCGGCATACCAGTTCTCATACTGCTGCTTCGCCGCAGAGATGTATGCAAGTTCCGTTGCCGTGTACTACACTCTCCATCTGCGGGAGACGAGCCCGATCAGGTAGCCCCATCTCCAGACTTTCGCCGCCGTCTTTCGGTCTGGTGCTTCCATCGTCCCTGCTGGCATGCAGGCAATGTGATAGATGGTGAGCGCCCGGGCGCGCTCCTGGAACAGGTACACATAGCGGTGCGTGGGGTCCGCGGGTTGGTCGCGGCGGACCAGGAACCACCATTCGCGGGCGGCAATCACGTTGTGATATGGTTATTCCGTGTCGAGAAGTGTCGCCACACCCGCCATCGCCTGCGCCGGACAAAGATTGCGGAGGTCGCGGAGTGCCAAAATGAGACGTTCAGCCCCCGCCGTCTCCAATAGCTGCGCTTGTCGTGCTCGCTGCCCAAGGGCGAGGGCAGTCTTGGCCGCGCATTTCAAGGCCACCTGCCAGGCGGGGTTGAAGAGGGAGCTCCCCAATCTTGCGCGGACTACCTCCGAGAGTTCGTCCTGCAGGTGTATGATGACGTTGCTCACCACATCCAGCACGTGGTCGGCCTTGGGTTGGTCTCCACTTTCACCGGAGCTTTCCTCCAGACGGGTCTGTGCACCCTCCATGATTGTTCCGGCACTAAGCGGGGGTCGTGATGTTCCGCGCACCGGGCTGCCTCGTGAGGTTGGTGGAGAGGAGGAGTGCGTAGTTGGCGCAGAGGGACGAAGCAGCGGCGGCGCACCTCCGGGTGCCGTTGCTGCTGGGGATGTGGGAGGGCCTGATGCCGGAGGTGCTCCGGGTGATGTTGTTACTGCTGCCGCGGAGGGGCCTGGTGCCAAAGGTGCCCCGGGTGACGCTGCTACTGCTGCCGCGGAAGGGCCTGATGCCGGAAGTACTCCAGATGACACTACTCCTATTGTCACGGAAGGGCTTGGTGCCAGAGGGGCTCCAGGTGATGCTGCTACTGCTGCCGCAGAAGGGCCTAATGCCGGAGGTGCTCCAGGTGATACTGCTACTGCTGCCGCAGAAGGGCCTGATGCCGGATGTGCTCCAGGTGACGCTGCTACTGCCGGTGGTGCAGACCGTCCTGCGCCAGCCGTAGGTGCCGTGGTTCGGCCCACAGTCTGTCGCCAGATGGTACGTCTCACGGCGCCATCACCCCCCCCGTTCGAAGGCGCGGACGCCGCGCTGGAAGGGCGAGCCATTGCGGAAGCTATGCCGCGGTTGGCACCCGAACTATGAGTAATGCGGCGAGTGAAATGAGTGCCAGAACCGGGTGGCTTGAGAACCATGGGAGAAGGAATGGAGAGCGGGCGAGCTGGAGTGAAGAGTGGAGTGAACGATCGAATGCCGGAAGCAGAAGTGAGACTGAGAATGCCAGCGCCGAGCAATACATCCGCTTAGCGCGGCGCGAGCCAATCGACCGACAGGAGCATGTCGTAGGTGCGGACATCGCACACCTGCACGGTGTGCGGTGCATGCACATTGGCGACCTGGATGGGGAGGGCCACGATCTGGCCGATGGGTGCATTGATGGCACTGGTGGAGATGGAGAAGCAGAGCTGAGTGGGCACGATGAGATGGTCGAGTCGCAAGGTGCGGGCCATCCGCGGCGCGATGGTGGTGTGGGTGGCTTCAGTATCCACGATGGCCACGAACTTGCGGCCACACAGCCAGACGTGGCACCATGCCACATGGACCTCTGCGGGTGTTGGCGGACCGGGGGTCAGCGGGGCAGGGGCCCACGTGCATGGCGCGCGGTAGGCATCCTCCCGGATGCGAGAATGTGCCGTGATGATGGCATGGGCCACCATGCAGACGCCTGTATCGCAGGTGAGGGTGCAAGAGAGGCGGATGCCGACGGGAGCGAGGGAGGGCTTCGGGGAGGAGAAGAGGGTCTGGAGACGATCCGCAGATGCAGGGGAGTGAAAGAGGAAGTCCACTAGGAACAGGGGATGACGCGTATCGAGAAGAGGAGAGGCAGAGGGTGTAGGGGACAATGTCAAAGGAACGGTGGTAACCGGTGCAGCAGAGGGAGTCCGTCGTGACCGTGGCAGGGAAGAGCGAGGGCGAAGGTGTGCCGCAATCTCCTCGATCTTCCAGCCGCGAATGGTGGGGTTGAAGTGGCGGGCAAGCTGGAGACCGGTGGCAGGGAGAGCGGGAAGGGTTTCCGTGATGCCTAAGCAATTGGCAGTCTCCATCTTGGACAGGAGTTGGTATGCAGCTGCGGATTCCTCCTCCGTGAATTTGCGAGCGACGCCCTCCCACCGAGGCTCGACATCCGCGGGGACAGGGGCAAGAGAAGACTCCGGGAGGCTGTCCCGCGGGTCCGCAGGGTGCAGCCAGTCCTCGCGGGGAAGGCGGCTGAGAGCATCGGCATTGTGATTGGCAAGTGCGTGCTGGTACTTGATTTCATGTTGTAACCGTGCACGAGGAGGGCCCACTTGGCCAAGATGCCCTCATGATTCTGTGTCGTGAGGAGCCACTGCAACGCTTGATGATCGGTGAGGACAGTAAAAGGCTTGCCATTTTTTATGTAGTTGCAGAAGTGTTGGAGGGCCCACAGCACAGCCAAGCATTTGTCCTTCACCGACGGGTAGTTCCGCTCACCGTCAGTGAGGGCGCGGCTGGCGTATGCAATCACCCGCTGGGCCGGTTCCTGTACCGACTGCGACAGGACGGCGCCAAGGCCGTCCCGTGACTAGTCCGTGGTGATGGAGAAGGGGAGGTTGAAATCAGGGAACTCAAGCATGGACGTAGTGACCAGTCGATGCTTGATCTCCGCCCAAGCAGCGGCGCACGCCGGAGTCCATTCAAATGGGATGTCTTGATGGGTCAGCTGCTGCAGCGGGCGGATGATGCGGGCGTGGTCGCGGACGAACTTGCGGTAGAAGGAGACGAAGCCAAGGAAGATCTTGGCTTGTCCCGCGGTAATGGGTTGGCGCCATTCCTGGACGGCCGCGATCTTTGCGGGGTTGGTTTAAATGCCGTCGGCGCTCATGACGAAGCCCAAAAATTCCATTTCCGCGGTACCGATGGAGCACTTGGCGGCTTTGAGTTTGAGGGTTGCAGCGCGGAGGGCATAGAAGACGGCGGAGAGGGAGGAGGAGAGGTCAGCGAAGCTGTGGGCTGCGACCATGATGTCGTCGATATTGTAGCTCACGTTAGGGATGCCGCGGAGGGTGGAGTCCATGACGCGTTGGAACGTGCCGATAGCATTGTGGAGACAGAAGGGCATGCGGGTGAAAGTGTAGAGGCCTTCGGGGGTGACAAAGGTTGTCTTGGCCATGGAATCCGGGTGCATGGGGACGGCGTGGAAGGCTGCCTTGACGTCAAGTTTTGTAAACCATCCGCGCCCCTGCTGACGCTCCTAGATGTCGACAATCAGCGGCATGGGGTAGGCATCTTCCTCTGTGACGCGGTTGAGGTCCCGGAAGTCCACACAGATGCGTTTGGAGCTGTCCGGTTTGCCGACAATGACCAAGTTGGTACGCCAGGGGCTGACAATCGGGACGATCACACACTGCGCCTTTAATTCCATGAGACCTTCGTTGATGATCTTTTCTTGGTCAGGGAGGATTCGGCGGACCTTCTGTTTGACCGCGGCTGCTGCTCCGATGTTGATGACATGGGAGGCGTTGACAGCACCAAGGTCTATCGCTGAACCAGCAAAGATGTCAGCAAAGGAGTCCAACAGGTCCCGAAAGTCCTGCTTTTGGGCTGGTGAGATGCGGGGATGCAGGATGTGGTCCCACCGCGGGGGCGGGGGTGGCAGTTGGTCACGGATGGGATAGAAGTCATCGTCCTCATCCAAGGGAAGGCCCTGGCCAAACACCTACTCGCTCTGCTGCCACAGTCCCAGAAGGCTTGCACGTACCCCTTGTTCCGCATGGTCCGCGGAGTGCTCACGCCACTCCTCGACAGGCATCTGCTCCGCATTAAGAATGACATCTGCTGGGGCTTGGCTGCACAGGGATCGTGCGTGTGCATCTTCCTGCGCCGCATCTAAGAGGGAGAGGGTGAAGCATCTGTCACTGGCACTGTTACGCGGTCTCCCACAGTGATGAGGGCGTACTCCTTTGTACCCGTGGCGGATGTGAGCTGAATGACGCTTAGGGAAAACAGGAGGTTGCCTTGCCGTGGAAGGAGGTAGTCCATGCCCAGGAGGACGTCATAGGTTCGGCCTTTTGTGACTTGGACGTCCATATGTTCGTAAAGAGAACCCACCTGCAAGGGTAAGCCCCACACTTCTCCATCCCCATATTCCATCCCTCCCGTTGAATTACTGAACAACCAGCATGTTGGGAGGATACGGTCTATCCATCCAACGAGGCAGAGGACGCGAAGGGCCACGGTAGTATGGGTGGCCCCTGTGTCGATGATGGCAAGGAACTTGCGGCCACAAATCCAGATCATGCAGCAGGCAACCTCGTAGTGGCGGTCGTTGCGGTGAGGTGATTCCAGAGGCTGTGGTGCCCAGCCCCAGTCCATCTCCTCTCTGGTTAATGCGGGTGGGACGTCTGTCACAACGCGTCGTGTGTTATGGGTGCCGTGGGGCGGAGTGGTGCAAGTGAGGGAGATGCCAACGATCTGGAGGCGGTGATTAGCTCTGGTAAACTCTTCTCTGAGCTGCGGAGCGAGCTCGGGATGGAGGCGGAGGAAGTCGAAGAAGTTCACGGAGGCGATAGGGGTGGTGAAGAGTTTGTCTACAGGGTCCGTGGAATCGGCTGCGAGGGTGAGAGTGGGTTGAGGTGCGGGTGAGGTAGTCGCAGCAGCTGGAAGCGCCGTAGGCGCGGGATCTATGGAGCGGCTCTTCTCCGAGGGTCGCACGGAACGGGCAGTGACAGCCTCCTATAGCTGGGCCTCGGCAGCTTCCGCTCGCCGCCGCAAGTCAACCTGAAGCTGTGCAGCTTCTTGCAGATCCCATCCGCGGAGTTTGATCTGGCGGGCTCGTGTGATGAGCTCCGTCTCCTCAGGCATGGGTGTCATCTCAGTAGTCTCGTCCTCTGCCATGGGCAACCCGAGCTTCACTTTGCGACCGTCGGCCGCGGGGTTTGGCGGCGGATTTGGCAAGATACCCTGACCTGTTCCCTGAGTCACCTGGTCTTGCCTAGTGGGGGGCAGATACGGTTGCTGTTCTTGCTGCTGGTGCTGCCGCTGATGCTGCTGCTATTGACCCGGCCATGCCTGGTTGTAGTACTGCTGCCACTGCTGGACCATAGGATCCTGGGAGGCTGGGTCAGGGCGCGGAGCTGCTTGTCGCTTGCAAGGGCAGTCCCGAGCAATGTGTTCCAGGCTCTGGCACATGTAAGAAGCTTTTGGCTTTTGCTGCTGTGGAGGCGGGGCGTGTGAAGATGAGTGTGTATGGGTGTCACCGCCCTGGTGTTGTCGGGTGGACCGTTGTCTGATGAAGATCGCTGTAGCGTCCTGCTCCACGTCTTGGAGGGAATGTTAGCGGTCAGCGATCATGAGGCTGCTGATCTCATCTGGAAATGCACAGATGAGTTTCTGCAGCATGACCCACAGTGGCAGACCATCATGTCAGAAGAATGGAGACACGAGAACAGCGGCAGCAGAAGCAAGCAGAAGCAATGGACATGCACGTGTACGTTAGCAGAGTGACGCAAGCGAGAGCGGTCAGAGGAGTTAGTCGCGAGAGAAGGTATAGCTTGAGAACGAGGTAGCCGAGGTAGACAGGTTGATGTGAGAGAGAGTGCTTGCGAGGAGAGTGGTGGTTGGTGGAATATGAGAGATGAGCGAAGGAGCGAGAGTGACGAAGCAAAGCGTTGAGAGGTGGCAAAGACAGGAAGTGCGAGGAACGAGCAGAGCGAAGACACAGCAGCGAAGCCGCAGAATTAAAAGGGAACACGATGTGCAGAACTGTTCTGGTTAAAACATTGAGGTAATGAACGTCCTCATTGTATACAAACAGAACAGGACAAATAGACAAGCAACGGCTTCTTGTGCGCTAGCCGGACGCGCTTGCGATTGGTGTCGCTTATTATGGGCTCCCTCGGTCAGAAGCCCGTTTGGTCGGTTGAAGACCGACAACGGCTAGTGATGTTTTTACCGAGTTGGTTCATGCCGAAGATGAACCGGTGTTTTGAGAGTTCTGAGTTTCCACAGGCACTTGTGGGCTAGTTGGATTCTCATTTCTGACATCTCCCCTGAATCCAACTACCATGTGTAGTAGACACTTCGTTATTGGTGTGCAGCCGTGGGAACTCCACAGGTCAGGAGCAAGTGGGACCACATGGTGCTGAGGTCGTTGGGGTGGACTTGGGTGAGAGGTTGTCGGCTGGGATGCATGACTTCTCTCAGTCTTGCTCGTACTGCCTGATTTGCTTGCCTGTATTCTTCTTGCTCTGCAACAGGAGTTGGAGCATGTCCCAAGTAAAACTGTCATCCGAGGAGTGTGTCCGTGACATTGAACCCAAAGAGAAAGTATGGGAAGAAGGCCTCATACACTTGTGATACCCAGCAAGTTGCGTGAAGTGAGGTGGGGTCCTCTTCTTCAGATTGCAGCACAATTGTTCTTCCAACCAGGGTTGGTAGGGAGGTGGTGTATTGGCATGCTGTTCAAATCCAGTGTCGCAACCATGCTTCTTGTAGGATGCGGTGCCAGAGGAGTGGTCCGGTACGAAGGAATGAGAGATGAGAGTCATAGCCGATGGAGAGGAAGGGTCGAAGATGATGGGATAGATTGACAAGTGCAGCCTGGTATTCGGGGGTCCGTGGTGTTCGGAGGTAATTGGAATCATATCGTCCGAGAAGGAGTGAGGTGCCGTTGAATTTTCCGAACCACCATGTTTGAGCCAGGAGGAGGATGTTATCTGACCAGGCGATGATGTTGGATCCATATTTGGCAAGAACTGTTACTCTCAAGGCAAGTAGTTGATGCTGTCTTCGAGACATGATGATGAGTGTTGATGGTAGAGAGTTGGAAAAGGAAGGTTAGGCGATGAAGTGAGTGCAGGGGAGAGTTCCCGTGTGTTCAGTAGGTTTCACCGTGGGAGAGGGCGATGCGACTGGGCGGATTCTTTGTTTGAGCAGAGCAGAAGTGGATGACGGCTGAAGACGATACAGTGGGCGCAGGGGCAAAACCACGTACGTGCTAGATGTTTTTCGGCGTGGGCGCAGGTTGTTGCGAAAAAGGCGATATGACCGGGCGGATCCTTGTGCCAAGCGAAGATGAAGCGGATGATGGTGGAGGAATAATGGATAGTAGAGTGGGCGCAGGGGCGAACCGCGTGCGTTGAGGAAGTTTCGGCGTGGGTGCAGGTCGTCGCGGAAAAAGGGCGATGCGACCGGGCGGAACCTTGTGCCGAGCTTAAGGCGATGCGAAGCTGAGGAAACGATTGATGGATTAAGTGGACGCAGGGGCGAAACCACGTGCGCCGAGGAAGTTTCGGCGTGGGCGCAGGCCGTCGCAGAAAGGCAATGCGGCCGGGCGGATCCTCGTGCCGAGATGAATGCAGAGGCAGAGGAAAATGATTGATGAGTGGGTGCAGGGGTGGAACCACCTGCGCGAGGAAGCGATGCTGATGATGCTAATGTTGAAGATGGATGGCGGCACGGAGGATGCTTCATTATTAAGAGGATGCGATACGGAGGCGGGGCGGATGATGATGATAATGGAGGAGGTAAGATGAGGCAGGAACGGGCGGCTGATGAAGTTGAGGAGACTGGAGTGAGGAGAAGTTGAATGAGGACAATGCGAGGAGTGAAGGCTAGAGGTAGATGATGATGGAGGAGGCGCGAGGCAGAAACCGACTCGAGCGGAGAGGGAGGGGGATGAGGCGCGGCGCGGCAGGTGGAGGCGACACAGCCACTTCTTCTCGCGTTCAAGAGAGTGACGGCTTGTTCCCCAGTTGGCTCGGAAGTGGGAGTAGGAAGACTGGTGGTGTCCGATATCCTATCAGCTGGAAGGAGTTGGCTGTGGCAGAGGAAGTCAGGCAGCGGGCAGGGACACTTAGACTGCTGATGCCAAGAGAGTGACGGCTTGTTCCCCAGTTGGCTCGGAATGGGAGCGGGAAGACTGGTGGTGTCCGATATCCTGGCAGCGACAGCTTTGGCTGCAGCTGCTGACGAGGCGAGGAGGAGGTGCGAGGAGGCGGCTCGAGAAGACGGATGCGAGCAAGATGAGGATGACAGCAAGGAACGGGCAGATGAGACTGATGAGACGAGAAGAAAGCGAGGGGATGCTGGCGGAGGCAGATATGACGAGGGGCAGCGGATGGAAGGCGGCAGGAAGCTTCTTGGTAGTTGACGGCATGCAGTGGCTCGAGAGTTGCTGGCGGCTGATGTTGGCGACTCGTCACCAGTTGTTAGCCACGGGCACGGAAAATGGGCGCAGGGCATTCTTAGGTCGGCGAGACGTTTCTTCAGCGTGAGGAGCTCATCAGGCAGAGCTACTGATGTCAGCTGCGGATGAAGCGGAGAGGCGCGGAGTGACGGCGGCGGCGACAGAGGAACATGAGCGTAAGCGATGGAGTGGAGGCGACGGCAGAGCGATGACGCGGTCACGGATCTCTAGGTGATGTTGCCTGAAGCTCTGATACCATGTTAGAAGAATGCAGACACGAGAACAGCGGCAACAGAAGCAAGCAGAAGCAATGGACGTGCACGTGTACGTCAGCAGAGTGACGCAAGTGAGAGCGGTCCGAGGAGTTAGTCGAGAGAGCAGGTAGAGCTTGAGAAGCGAGGTAGCCGAGGTAGACAGGTTGGTGTGAGAGAGAGTGCTTGCGAGGAGAGTGATCGTTTGTGGAATAAAAGAGCTGAGCGAAGGAGCGAGAGTGACGGAGCAAAGCGTTGAGATGTGGTGAAGACAGGAAGTGCGAGGAACGAGCAGACCGAAGACACGGCGGCGAAGCCGCAGAACCAAAAGGGAACAAGATGTGCATAATTGTTCTGGTTAAAACATTGAGGGAATGAACGTCCTCATTATATACAGACAGAACAGGATAAAAAGAGAAGCAACGGCTTCTTGTGCGCTAGCCGGACGCGCTTGCGATTGGTGTCGCTTATTAGGAGATCCCTCGGTCAGAAGCCCGTTTGGTCGGTTGAAGACCGACAACGGCTAGTGATGTTTTTACCGAGTTGGTTCGTGCCGAAGGTGAACCGGTGTTTTGAAAGTTCTGAGTTTCCATAGGCACTTGTGGGCTAGTTGGATTCTCATTTCTGACACCTCCCCCTGCGGACTCTTGGCCACCAAGGCCCAGGTCACGAACTAGTCCAGAAATCTGCGGATATCATCATCTTTGCGCATGACCTCCTTCTCAAACTTTCGCAGCGCTTATTCCTTTGTCAGGTGTTTGAAGCGCTCGATAAGGGCGTTGCCAAGGTCCTCGAAAGATGGAAAAGGTGCGTGCGCGTTGTACCAGTCAACTGCAGCCCCTTGTAGGTGAAGCTCTGCGGTGGCGAGACAGAGGTCAGGCGGAATCCGGCCGATGCTGGCATAGAGGGTAATTTGATTGAGCCAGACCCAGGGGTCCTCCTTTGGGGTGCCATTGATGGAATCCAGCCGAGGAATGTTGGCGGGCTCAGGATGGATGTATTGCAGCTGCGGAAAAGTGCTGCGGTTAGTTGTCAATGTACTCACAGCATGCGGTGGGGGAAAGACTGCAGGTGGAGCTGCAGAGTATCCAGTCGGAGGGATCGGCATCTCAGGCTGCTCAGCAGGCGTGGGAAGATTTTCTTGCGTGGGTGGGGGAGGCATGTACTAGGAAGGGAGAGCTGGTGTGGAGGTCGTGTACGGTGTGGAGAAGAATGCTGTCCCAGGCGGCAGGACCTGAGTTCCGTGTGCCGGTGGCGCCGTTGTCAGGGGCACCAAATACATCTGAGTAGTTGGGATCGCAGCTGCGGAGTGGGGAGGAATTGCTGGTTCAGCGTTGGCGGTAGGGTGCGGATTCCCTTTTGTCTGCTGTGGGGGTTGGTACAAATGGCTCTGTGGAGTCGGCTGTGGTATTGGAAGTGGTGCCTGAGGGACCATTCCTGCTGGCATTGTTCCTGTAAGCTGCTGGTGTGGAAGATGCTGATAAGCGGACATGGATGGTTGCGGCGGAATGTTGGGCATAAGCATCTGCGGCATCGTGCCCACCGGCGTTGGACCCATATGCTTGTATAGCTGGGTCATCCATAGGTGTGGCGTGGTCACGGAAGGTTGTGTCATGGGCGTCAGCTGCGCTCCGCCTCCAAACAGCTGTTCCTGATGGATCGATGGTTGGGTCCCGGTCGGTGGAGGCTGAATTGTGTTCCCTTGGTGGGTGACACCCCCTCCAAGTTGGGACATCTGTTGTGGCTGTTGCAGGACTACGGAGGGCTGTGTCATCATCCCTTCTTGCATCATGGACTGCTGTGGCAGATGTGCTGGCTGCTGTAGTCCCGTTGCATGTGGATACGGCATGGCTCCCGTTTGCATAGTGCTCACCATCACCTGCCGTTGCGGCGGCGCACTTGGTGCAGGTTGCTGCAAGGGTACCCCTGCTGGCAGGGTACCCAGATTTGTCTGCGACATCTGCTGCTACACTGGTCTGGACGCGGAGTGCTGTGGTGTCGTCGCTGCCAGCCCGCCCCCCATGTGCTGCTGCAACAAGTGCCTCGGTGGCTGAGCCACTCTAGTTGCCTGGAGCTGTGCGGCTGCTCCTGCGGCTACCGTTCCCATGGTCAGGGGAGTCTGACTCATAGGAAGTTGGCTCACCAGCGGCTGTGCGGCTCCTGACGCCTGCGTAGACACAGGCATCCCCAGCTGCGTGCTTCCCGTGGGCTGCACCGATGTTGCCATCTGCTGCTGCTGCAGGCCGGTCACAGGGGATTCCGCGGTCAGGCCCCCTAGGATTGCCCTAGCCGTCTGCTGCGGCGGGTTCATGTCCTGTGGCATCCCAAAAGCGGGGGCTAGGAGTCCCACCCACTGTGGGTGCGTTGATGTCTGCTGCTCGTCCGGTGCTGGTGCCTTGGGGATCCTTGAATCCTCGGGGCTCGGCGGTAAGGGGTGTGGATGTGCTGGCGGGGGTGCGGGCTGCGACTCCGTTCCGCCAATGACCTGTTGCTACTGCCCGCCACGACGCCGATACACCAGTCCGCGATAGGCCTCGAGTTCTCCACCACCGGAGGATACCTCCAGCGAATGTGGTGCATCGGAGAACCACTATGCCCCAAGCGGCACATTCTTCTGTCCCTCCTGTCCTTGGTGATGCTGGAACGATCCACAACTGTCGGAGCTATGGATGGTCTCCACCTCCACGTGTTTGCCCAGCGCATCCATGATGCGGCGCCAGTGCAGCTGTTCCAACCACTCGGTCACCCATTGGTGCTGGGCGAGCGGATTGGGGCCTGGTGAGGAACTGACTGGTGTGCGGGACAGCACCGATGAGGATTCCCTGCTTCCCGCGTAGGTCACGGCCCGTCGTGGTAGGAAGCACCGTGCTGATGACTGCTACTGCCGTCACCCGGTGTCTTGATGCACAAAGCTGGCCACTGACGTCAAGGACTGATCTGAAAGGTACGTGCAGTTCTGCTGGCAAAGAGCAAAGAACTGTCCACGCTCACTACACCATGACACTAACACTCCCGAATTTGCTATGTCCTTGATTTTATCTGCGAAAAGCTGTGTTCCGCGCTATTCCGCGGATCAGGCATTTTGACCACCACTACTCTTCACGTCAGGTATGTAGCGATGCACAAACGTCAACTTCAGACTGCGAACAACTCCGCGGACCACGTATCTGGACCTCTACGTAGGGACCTCACCGATGTGTGACGCTCCGCGGTCCACTTCTTCCCACATGGGAGCCCACCACCTCGTGGCGTCCGACTCCTCTCCGCGGAACCCTCGTTCCGCGGACGTGTGTAAGCAAGGGACACCGCCGGCAGCTCACTTCACTCGGACTTTTGGTTTTTCACGCACTTATTCCCACAGTCCGCGGACCGGACTCCAAGAGCAACGGAAGGCAAGAGGGAGATGGGCGGAGAACAGAGATGAGAGTGGGTAAAATGTCTTTGATAAAGCTGTTGTCAGAATAATACTCAAGACCCACACTGCTGAGCAACATTCATCTCATACCCTTCTGTCTCGGCCATCTGCTCACCGCATGACCGACGAAGAAATCACCCAAATACCCAGCACAGCGCACAAGCTCATCTCCACCGAACGGCATTGTCATCGATGCCCCTAGTTGGTGCGAACGCACGACAGCCGCCTCTCGAGGAACGGCCTTTGCACGAAGCCTAACGGACCGAAGACCACGCAACCCGGTCCAAACTACACGACAACCACCGACCAGGCTCGGCCACGAACCAAGGCAACCAACTGTGCTCCGAAGACGGCGCGGCCCCATGTCGCACCACAACAAAGACACACACTTTGCCTCGAAGAGGCTTCAGGGACAGCAGAACCAGTAGCAGCGGCACGGTGGCTCCTGCTTCATACCTCGTACCGCCCTCCGTAGATGGCAACTCCGTCGCCCTAAGCAATAGGATTCCTATACCTTAGTCTCTAGTACTCAAGGAATTAGGCGTACCTCTCATTTTTTTCCTCATTTATCATCTCTTCCATCAGTCCATCCTTTTTGTCTTTGCCCTGCTTCCATCAGTTCATCGCTGTCATCGCTGCCCACCATTTGGCTGTGGCACTTTTGCTTTGATCGCTCTCTGCCTGCCCTCCTTGGCTGTGACCTTTTATGCAATCTCCAATCGGTACTCCTTCTTTCGTCGCCGCGTCGCGCCCGCACCGCTCAGCCAAAGCGCCTCCAAAACTCGGAGCGCCCGTGCCAAATGGCACTGCGCCCACCCCAGTTCTATCTCCGGTTTGGCTCGTGCCTCTGGCACCGCCCCCACATCACTTCGTCATGCTCCTAAGTGCTTGCCTCACAGTCATGCCTGTAATCTCTCTTGACGTCAGCATGCCGTCAGCTGTCAGCACCTTCGCCGATGCTTCCGCCACCATCTCTTCTGTACATCTCCATCAGCTAACTGTCATGGCATTTTCCTCACATGGTATCAAAGCACAGCAAAAGAATTTGGCTCCATCATCCACTCCGTCCGCATCCCTGCCACCATAATTTGGCAAACGCCCTGCCGAAGCGCGTTTCTGACGAACCGCCACAAATCGTCTCTGCAACGGCAACAGCTCTCTCCTAAGCCGTTCCTTCCTTCCTCATCAACAGCTCCCGACCAGGTCACCATCTCCGAGCTGTGTATGGGCACAGCTTGGTGATAGTGCACTACACGGGAAAGATCAGCAGGAGCAGCAGCCACACCAGCAGCAGCAGCCTTTTAGCAGCCTTCAATCGGTCACCTTCAGCTTGCAGTCAGCCAGTTCAGTTTTTTCCTCTGCCACGTTCATTTTCAGCAAAACAGGAATCTTCTCTTCACATCACTTATCTCAACCTCCTTCTGTCGCCAAAGACGCCAGACTGAAGCGCATCACTGCCATCGCAGTGCGAAGCAGCTCAGCTACAATTCCAGTGTCTTCATCCCCAAGGATTCTCGCAGCCACCAGCACTCCCCACAACAGCAGCAGTATCCTCTTCCACCCACGTACCAGCAGTCTCTCCGTCAGCAGCGGGTGACAAACTGTCTTTGGTAGCAGTTTTCACCTCAATGCTTTCAGCATGCCGCTCCTATGGGCTCTTGGCCATCTTACGGCAAACGTCACAAGACATACCAACCAGACACGCCTCAATCACCAAGCAGCCAAACCAGCAACGGCACCTGGATCAGCACCTGATCTTCCACAGCAGACCAGCAGCAGAAACACCAGCATTCATCTCACCTTTGACAATGACACGCTTGCCCTCGCTGCACACTACTACGGCACTGTCTGCAACTGTGCCTCGTGCTCCATTGCTCGCGCCCCTCCTTCAACGGCACCTGAGGCAGCAGCTGCTCCTTTCGCATATATCTTCTTTTCCAACGATGAGTCCAGTTGCACAGCACCCTCCACCTACAAATTGCCAGCCTTGGACTGGACCAAGCCATTCACCCCAGAAGAAGTGAATGCCTTCATGCAGGCCTTCTATGGAAAATCTATCCTGCCTGAACCAGCTCCTACAGCAAGCTGGGAAAACTCCTCCATCATCAAGGAACCTCCAGCAGCAACCTCTCTCTATATTCATCCTCACCAACGGATCCCTCAACAAAACCTGGTGGAACTGGAACCACACAAGGAGCAACATCCGCAACAAGCCGCAGCTGCTCATCAAGCCATGGCACATCACGAGCCCCTCAACACTGACAGGCTCAATGCGACCAACTATCCACCTTCCTTGGACTCCAACCCTCTTGCAGTCCTTGCTGACAACAATCCTCTTTTACTGATGTCAACGCAACCCACAGCAACTTCGCCTTTGGCTGGTGCAACGCCTACCTACATTCCTCCACACAAGCGGTTATAACCTACAAACAGAAACATCATAACCACCCCATCGACTGTGCAAATCTACTCTCCCTACAGACCAAATCAGCTTTGACAAACAGGCACCAGTCCGTAGCAGGAACATCTCCAACCTCGAGCCAACCTAGCCTCCTCTCAACTTCTTGCAACCCTTCTCCTTAAAGCCAGCTGCAACATTCTCCTCGGCCAAACTGTCCTCCTCGACAGCCAACCTCTGCCCAAGCAGCCAAAACTCAACTCCATGGATTCCTTTCTGCTCTCCTCAATCCTACGTTAAACACTCCTTCCAGCACCAAAGGCGGACAACTACACCTTCACTGTCCTCACTCCCACAATCTCCACAGACTGCAACAGTAGGTATAGCGAACGTGTGAAGAATTCTCCACCTCTGCAAACTACTGTTCCTGCCTTTCCAACCTGGTCTTCCTCATTTGCCCTCCCACACCAGGTCAGGCCACCAGATCATCGTTCAGCAGCCAAACAAGTGTCCAGGATGGGGCTGTGCTCGACAAGGCATGTGGTCTTGACCGGGGGTGTCAGAATAATACTCAAGACCCACACTGCTGAGCAACATTCATCTCATACCCCTATGTCTCGGCCATCTTCTCACCGCATGACCGACGAAGAAATTACCCAAATACCCAGCACAGCGCACAAGCTCATCTCCACCGAACGGCATTGTCATCGATGCCCATGGTTGGTGCGAATGCACGACAGCCGCCTCTCAACGAACGGCCTTCGCACGAAGCCCAACGGACCAAAGACCGCGCAACCTGGTCCAAACTACACGACAACCACCGACCAGGCTCGGACACGAACCAAGGCAACCAACTGTGCTCCGAAGACGGCGCGGCCCCACGTCGCACCACAACCAAGACACACACTTTGCCTCGAAGAGGCTTCAGGGGCAGCAAAACCACTAGCAGCGGCACGGTGGCTCCTGCTTCATACCTTGTACCGCCCTCCGTAGATGGCGACTCCATTGCCTTAAGGAATAGGATTCCTATACCTTAGTCTCTAGTACTTCTAGAAGTAGGCCTACCTCTAATTTTTTGCCTCAGTTATCATCTCTTCCATCAGTCCATCCTTTTCGTCTTTGCTCCGCTTCCATCAGTTCATCGTTGTCATTGCTGCCCGCATCAGGCTGTGGCACTCTTGCTTTGATCGCTCTTTGCCTGCCCTCCTTGGCTGTCACCTTCTATGTAATCTCCAATCGGTACTCCTTCTTTTGTCGCCGCGTCGCGCCCGCACCGCTCAGCCGAAGCGCCTCCAAAACTCAAAGCGCCCGTGCCGAATGGCAATGTGCCCACGCCAGTTCTATCTCCGGTTTGGCTCGTGCCTCGGGCACCGCCCCCACATCGCTTCGTCATGCTCCTAAGTGCTTGCCTCACAGTCATGCCTGTGATCTCTCTTGACGTCAGCATGCCGTCAGCTGTCAGCACCTTCGCCGATGCTTCCGCCACCATCTCTTCTGTGCATCTCCATCAGCTAACTGTCATGGCATTTTCCTGACAGTTGTAATGCGGAGTACACGGAATGCAGAGTATTTCTCGAGAAGCAAGCAAGACTGAGTTGCACTTGTGCTACTGCCACTCAGGCCCTTTTTTACTTGGGACTCCGCACGGTGTGTCTACACGCCGTCGGTCTCATCCCTCTCACAGCATCCTACTTCCTTCTACTTGGACTCCACGCGGTGCGGCTACGCTCTGGTTTGCTTTCTGTGACCCAGCTTTGGTTTCTGTGACCCGGCTTTTGTTTATGTGACCCGGCTTTGGTTTGTGTGACCCGGCTTTGGTTTCTGTAACCCGGCTTTGGTTTCTGTAACCCAGCTTTAGTTTGTGTGACCCGGCTTTTGTTTCTGTGACCCGGTTGTGATTTCTGTGACCCGGCTTTGATTTCTGTATCCCGGCTTTGGTTTCTATGATCTGGCTTTGGTTTCTTTGACCCGGCTTTGGTTTCTGTGACCAGGCTTTGGTTTCTGTGACCCGGCTTTGGTTGCGGTATCCTGGCTTTGGTTTGTGTGACCCTGCTTTGGTTTCTGTGACCCGGCTTTGGTTTTTGTGACCCGGCTTTGGTTTATGTGACCCAGCTTTGGTTTTTGTTACCTGGCTTTGGTTTTTATGACACGGTTTAGTTTTTGTGACCCCGCTTTGGTTTCTGTGACCCAGCTTTGGTTTCTGTGATCCGGCTTTGGTTTTTGTGACCCGGCTTTGGTTTCTGTGACCCGGCTTTGGTTTCTGTGAACCGGCTTTGGTTTCTATGACCCGGCTTTGGTGTTTACGACCCAGTTTGGTTTCTGTGACCCGGCTTTGGTTTCTGTGACCCTGCTTTGGTTTCTGTGACCCGGTTTTGCTTTCTGTGACGGTGCTTTGGTTTCTGTGACCCGGCTTTCGTTTCTGTGACCCGGCTTTGGTTTCCGTGACCCGGCTTTGGTTTCCGTGACCCGGCTTTGGTTTCCGTGACCCGGCTTTGGTTTCCGTGACCCGGCTTTGGTTTCCGTGACCCGGCTTTGGTTTCCGTGACCCGGCTTTGGTTTCCGTGACCCGGCTTTGGTTTCCGTGACCCGGCTTTGGTTTCCGTGACCCGGCTTTGGTTTCCGTGACCCGGCTTTGGTTTCCGTGACCCGGCTTTGGTTTCCGTGACCCGGCTTTGGTTTCCGTGACCCGGCTTTGGTTTCCGTGACCCGGCTTTGGTTTCCGTGACCCGGCTTTGGTTTCCGTGACCCGGCTTTGGTTTCCGTGACCCGGCTTTGGTTTCCGTGACCCGGCTTTGGTTTCCGTGACCCGGCTTTGGTTTCCGTGACCCGGCTTTGGTTTCCGTGACCCGGCTTTGGTTTCCGTGACCCGGCTTTGGTTTCCGTGACCCGGCTTTGGTTTCCGTGACCCGGCTTTGGTTTCCGTGACCCGGCTTTGGTTTCCGTGACCCGGCTTTGGTTTCCGTGACCCGGCTTTGGTTTCCGTGACCCGGCTTTGGTTTCCGTGACCCGGCTTTGGTTTCCGTGACCCGGCTTTGGTTTCCGTGACCCGGCTTTGGTTTCCGTGACCCGGCTTTGGTTTCCGTGACCCGGCTTTGGTTTCCGTGACCCGGCTTTGGTTTCCGTGACCCGGCTTTGGTTTCCGTGACCCGGCTTTGGTTTCCGTGACCCGGCTTTGGTTTCCGTGACCCGGCTTTGGTTTCCGTGACCCGGCTTTGGTTTCCGTGACCCGGCTTTGGTTTCCGTGACCCGGCTTTGGTTTCCGTGACCCGGCTTTGGTTTCCGTGACCCGGCTTTGGTTTCCGTGACCCGGCTTTGGTTTCCGTGACCCGGCTTTGGTTTCCGTGACCCGGCTTTGGTTTCCGTGACCCGGCTTTGGTTTCCGTGACCCGGCTTTGGTTTCCGTGACCCGGCTTTGGTTTCCGTGACCCGGCTTTGGTTTCCGTGACCCGGCTTTGGTTTCCGTGACCCGGCTTTGGTTTCCGTGACCCGGCTTTGGTTTCCGTGACCCGGCTTTGGTTTCCGTGACCCGGCTTTGGTTTCCGTGACCCGGCTTTGGTTTCCGTGACCCGGCTTTGGTTTCCGTGACCCGGCTTTGGTTTCCGTGACCCGGCTTTGGTTTCCGTGACCCGGCTTTGGTTTCCGTGACCCGGCTTTGGTTTCCGTGACCCGGCTTTGGTTTCCGTGACCCGGCTTTGGTTTCTGTGACCCGGCTTTGGTTTATGTGACCCGGCTTTGTTTTCTACGACCCGGCTTTGGTTTTTGTGACCCGGCTTTGGTTTCTGTGACCCAGGTTTGGTTTCTATGACCTGGCTTTGGTTTCTCTGACCCGGCTTTGGTTTCTGTGACCTGTCTTTGGTTTCTGGGACCCCGCTTTGGTTTATGCGACCCGGCTTTGATTTCGGTGACCCGGCTTTGGTTTATGTGACCCGCCTTTGGTTTCTGTGACCCGGCTTTGGTTTTTGTAACTCGGGTTTGGTTTCTACGACCCAGCTTTGGTTTCTAGGACCCGGCTCTGGTTTTTGTGACCCGGTTTTGGTTTCTGTGACCCACCTTTGGTTGCTGTGACCCGGCTTTGGTTGTTGTGACCCGGCTTTTGTTTATGTGATCCACCTTTAGTTGCTGTGACCTGGCTTTGGTTCTTGTGACCTTGCTTTGGTTCCTGTGACCCGGCTTTGGTTTCTGTGACCCGGCTTTGGTTTCTGTGACCCGGCTTTGGTTTCTCTGACCCGGCTTTGGTTTCTGTAATCCTGCTTTGGTTTCTATGACCCGGCTTTGGTTTATGTGACCCGGCTTTGGTTTCTTTGACCCGGCTTTGGAATCAGTAACCTGGCTTTGGTTTCATTGACCCGGCTTTTCTTTCTTTGATCTGGCTTAGGTTTCTGTGACCCGGCTTTGGTTTATGTGACCCGGCTTTGGTTTCAA
>SZWC01025207.1:0-30560 GCA_023375785.1 Penium margaritaceum
GGCGGGAAGCTGGAGGGGCGACGGGTACAAGGGCGCGGACGGCGCGACCAGCGTCATATAGCTGGTCGGCCTGGGTGGAGTCGTAAGGGAGGGTGTAGTAGGCCCACAGACCCTCCCCTTGCGCCCAAATCCGGAAGCTGAGCTCCCAGCTCCGGAACTGCTCGCCGGCCTGAAGCGGCGGTGGCGGCGTCTCAAAGTCCTTCTGCCTACGGCCGGCACCCAGAGTGGGCCGAAGGACGGAGGTCACTGTCTGCCGTTGGGGCTGAGTCTGCTATTGTGCTAAGTAGTATGTGGCGGCGGACAACGCGGGGCTAGCGTGCCCTGGAGGGACGAATGACGGCAGCGCGCTGGTGGCGGTTTGGGAGGCGACTGGCTGTAGCGCCGCAAGCTGCTATGTCAAGGCGGCGAGTTGTTGCTGAAGAGCAACAAGTGGGTTAGGGGTGCCGCCAACGTTACCAGTGGACTGCTGCTGCTGCTGCTGCTGTAAGGGAGGCTGCTGCTGTAGAGGCGGTGGCTGCTGCTGTATGGGCGGCGGCTGTTGCTGCTGCAGCGGTGGCGGCTGCTGCTGTAGAGGGGGCGGCTGCTGCTGCTACAGCGGCGGTGGCTGCTGCTGTATGCACGGCGGCTTCTGCTGAAGCGGCGGTGGCGGCTGCTGCTATAGAGTTGGCGGCTGCTGCTATTGCAGCGGCGGTGGCTGTTGCTGTATGGGCGGCGGCTGCTGCTGTAGCGGCGGCGGTTGCTGCTGTAGAGGCGGTGGCTGCTGCTACTGCAATGGCGGCGGCTGCTGTTGCAATTGCGGCGGCAGCGGCGGCGGCAGCTGCTGGTCCTGTGGCGGCGCCGGCGGCTACTGCTGCTGTAGCGGCGGCTGCTGCTGCTGCAGCGGCAGCGGGTGCTGCTGCTACTGCAGCAGCAGCAATCGCTGCAAGAAAGGAGGGGTGGGGGTCCCCCCATCAGAGGAGGACCCCCCCTCGCATGGACTATCAGCCATGGCTTGGTGTCTGTTTTTTTTGGTCTTTTTGTTGCTGCTTCAACAAGAGGTTGGGGGAGTGGGAAGTTTACCCACTCGTCTGGCCTTCCCCCTTTCCCCTTTCACCCTCTTTTTTTTTGTTGATGATGTCAGCAGTGATGTCAGCAGTGACGTCAGCAGAGGGGTGCTGACGTCACCAACGGCGGATGTTGGGGCCGCCGCTGTTGGTGTTGGTGCTGATGCTGCTGCAGCTGCTGCTACTACTGTTGTTGCTGCTGCTACTGCTGTTGCTGCTGCTACTACTACTGCTGCTGCTCCTGCTGCTCCTGCTGCTACTGCTGCTACAGCTGCTGCTGCTGTTGCTGCTGCTACTGTTGCTGCTGGTGCTCCTGCTGCTGCTGCAGCTGTTTGCTGCTGCTGCTACTGCTGCTGCAACTGCTACGGGTGCTGCAGCTGCTGCTGCTCGTGCTGTGAGCTGCAGCAGTTGCTATGGCTGCTAGTGCTGCAGCAGCGAGCTGCTGCAGCTTGCTGCTACAGCTGAGTGCTGCTACACCTATTGCGTGCTGCAGCAGCTGCTCGCTGCAGCTGCAGGCTGCTGCAGCGAGCTGCGGGGGTGGGGAAATTTTTTTGTTGTCTCTTTTTTTGTTTTTTTGTTTTTTCTTGTCACAGCGGGCAGTAGCCCGCTGTCTGCTGTGAGCTGCGGGCTGCTGCTCGCCCAGCAACAGCGAGCTGCTGCTCGCTGGCAGTAGCGGGCTGCTGCTCGCTGCTCGCTCGCTGCGAGTAGCGGGCAGCAGCAGCCGTGGCTGGTAGCTGCTGCTCGCTGCTGCTGCTGCTACTGCAGCTGTCGGCTGCTGAGCTCGCTGCAGCAGCTGCTGCATGCTGCGGTTGCTGCCTGCTACTGCTGCGGGCTGCTACAGCCGGCTTCTGCTGCGGGCTGCTGCTGCTGCTGCACGCTGCTACTGCTGCTGCACGCTGCTGCTGCTGTTGCTGCGAGCTACTGCTGCTGCGGGCTGCTGCTGCTGCTGCTGCGAGCTGCTGCTGCTGCTGCTGCTGCGAGCTGCTACTGCTGCGGGCTGCTGCAAGCTGCTGCTTCTGCTTGCTACTGCTGGTGGTGCCAGTCACTGCACCTGGATGACGTTGCCGCGTGCGTCGTCGCCCATAGACGTTAGACGCCGCCTGCCGCTCACCTCCTCGCGTCACGCATGGGGGTCAGTGCTGTCGAAAAAATTTCGGCAGCATTTCCCCTGGCCTAGTGGCCGTGGGAAAAATTCTGATGCCGCCACTAGGAGGGTCAATGCTGTCGGAAAAAATCCGGCAGCATTTCCCCTGCACTGGCGCGTATGGGAGGTCTGCTGGTGTTTTCCGGCACCTGTTCGCCAGTCTTCTGCTACTTCTGCTACGCTCTGGCTCTGATACAAAAAAGGAAACTATGCAGCAGGTTGGGGCAGCAGCGTTGTTGATGCAGCGTGCGGGCTTCCACGCATGTTGCTTAAGTAAGCCCGCTCAGTCTGTTGCTCTAGAGTTTAAGTCTGGAAGCTCTTGGTTTTGTTACTCAGAAACGCGCGCGCCAGAGTTAGCGCCAGAAAGCAGCTAAAAACTGATAATGACCGATCAGGAATGAAGAATGAACAGCAATGGGGGACCCCTCCAGCGAACCGCGAGACTACCTGAGTGTGCGTCGGCTCCACCGGACGACACTCCATCGGTGTCGAGTCTCGCCGTCAGTCATCTGCACGCCGATGTACACAAGCCGAGTGGACACAACAGAGCACAATGAGCGCAAAATCCCAACACTCGTTGCTTAAGTCTGCTACCCCCTCAGTCTGCTGCTCTAGAGACTAAGTCTGGAGGCTCTGGGTTTGTTACTCAGAAGTGCGCGCGCCAGTGTTACCGCCAGAAAGCAGCTCAAAACTGGAAGTAATTGATAAGTAATGAAGAATGAGCAACAATGGGAGACCCCTCCAAGTTCTAGCTCCCCCCACTAGTGTAGAACTTGTTACTCAGCTAACCAGCCAATCAGAAGATAGTGCTAGACCTATTTTCTGGTAGGTAGGGTTTTCTCGGTGAGCCCCGCCAGACGCCCGACAACCCAAAACCCGGGTGTCATCCGTTTTGCCTGAAAACTGGACCATGCCATAATACCGACGCTGCAAACGCAGTCATGCGGTCAGAATCAGCTAGAAAGATAGCTACAAGAAGTTACGGCTGCACGAACCCAGGCAGTGCCTGTGACAGTCAACGATGCCAAACAGGACCATACAACAGGAGACATGGACCCTAGGCATCGCATGATGCTGCACACGCAATGCCACAGCCAGACATAGCGCTAGGTGCATGCAGACAACATCTGCTGTGGCAGTGACCGCCGGCGGCCTGACCATCGAGGAGGCCTGCCGATGGAGTTGAGCGCATCGCCAGAGGAGGAGGCTCGAGCGACGGGTGAATGGGCCTCAGCGTGCGTTAGCTCAACCGAGCGACACTCCAGCAGGGTCAAGTCTCGCCGTCAGTCATCTGCATGCCGATGTACACAAGTTGGGAGGACACACCAGAGTACAATGAGAGATGCACGAAAACCAACAGTACGGAGTTACCCATTTGAGGTGATCGCACGGATCGTAGCATCACCCACGGAGTTGAGTCCGACCTTTCGGCTGCAAACCGGTGGTGGCTAACTCACGCTATCTGGAAAAAACTTGGCAGCATCCCCGCTAGGGATCAGTGGTCCATCACACCTTCAGAGCCCACTTGACTTGGTCAACATGCACATTATCTCATACATGTACACAAGATTGCATGCTGTGCCTGCGATAGAGCTCAACCTCACAAGGTGGGATCCACCCATAAGGGAGCTCCCATGCCCCCTGCCAGGAGCAGTAGCAAAAAATCCATATTTGGCTCATGGTCACGTGATCGAGTTCATTCATCACTGTTGGTTTTGCTCGTGGGGAGCTTTGGCCTTTTGACACTCAAGGGTGCCAGAGTTATCTCCAAATGTTTTGTGGGTTTCACGGGGAGTCCCGTTCTAGCAACCGGGTGCTGATCCTTGGGGGCCCACCTAGCCAGATTCGTTGTGTGCAACGGTGGCTAGTGACCCTCGCTTTACATTGAGAGGTCAGACTGGACCACCGTGTGGCGGCGTGATCTCAGTGTAGGTGTCAAAGAGTTTCTAGTGCAACACACTTCGGTGAATTTGTGTCAAGTGTCTGGCCACTCACATCTGGTATGCCCTCTTGTCTCACCCCAGATTCTCACACATGTACAGGATATGAAATGATCTTGGCTTCACCTGGGGAGCTCGCACTCAAGACTGACTCATTTGCTGGCATCAGTCTCATCATGCGGCCACCAAGCTTCACAGTGATGCTCCCTGGAACATACGATGGATCTTAAGTATTCTCCTCATGACTATCTTGCTAAGATGCGAAAGAGGTTAAATCTTGTACACTTTGAGTGCCGTGGTCTGCCTCATGTTTTGCTTGAGGTGTCTGGGGAGCTGCTATATTTCTCGGGTGCTGATCCTTAGAGGGCTGCTGTGTCGGCTGCTGGCCGTGCACCGGTTAGTAGCCGCCCCATTGTTGATACTGACAGGTCGGGCTCGACCCACAGGGTGGCGGTGTACGCTCGCTCGGCTTGGCGCTCGTTGCGGGTGAGCGCTTAAGGGGTGTTACACACTCCCTCCCCTTCACTATCTCTGTCTTTGCTTTGGTTTTCTACCGCATTGTGGCATCCGCCACCCCAGTGGCCATCACAGTTGTGACGAAGGTGTTGGTTTTTGCGCATCTCTCATTGTACTCTGTTGTGTCCTCCTGGCTTGTGTACATCGGCGTGCAGATGACTGACGGTGAGACTCGACGTCGCTGGAGTGTCGCTCGGTGGAGCCGACGCGCGCTGAGGTCCACGCACTGTTCGCTGAAGCCTCCTCCCTACGGCGATGCGCTCAGCTCCATCGGCAGGCCTCCACGGCGGTCGGGTTGCCGGCGGTCACTGCCACTGCAGATGTTGTTTCCATGCACTCAGCATTGTTTCTGGTTGTGGCATTGAGTCTGCATCATCATGCTATGCATAGGGTCCATGTCTCCTACTGTGTGGCCCTGCTTGACGTCACTGAGTGTCGTAGGCACTGCCAGGGTTTGGGCAGCCACAACTCTTCGCTACTATTTTTGTCGCTGATTCTGACCACACGACTGCGTTTGCAGCATTGGTATTATGGTATGGTCTAGGTTTCAGACAAAATGGACGACGCCCGGGTTTTGGGCTGTCGGGCGTCTGGCAGGGCTCACCGAGAAAACCCTGCCTGCCAGAAAATAGGTCTAGGACTATTTTCTGATTGGCTGGTTAGCTGAGTAACAAGTTTTACACTAGTGGGGGGGGGCCCTGAACTTGGAGGGGTCTCCCATTGTTGCTCATTCTTCATTCCTAATCAGTCACTTTCAGTTTTTAGCTGCTTTCTGGTGCTAACACTGGCGCGCGCGTTTCTGAGTAACAAACCCACAGCTTCCACACTTAGACTCTAGAGCAGCAGACTGAGGGGGGCAGCTGACTTAAGCAATAAGCGTGGAAGCCCGCACGCTACATCAACAACGCAGCTGCCCCAACCTGTTGCCTAGGTTTTCCAGCTTGGTATCAGAGCCAGAGCGTAGCAGCAGCAGCAGAAGACTGGCGAACAGGTGCCAGACAACGCCGGCGGATCCCCATACGTGCCAGTGCATGGGAAATGCTGCCGGTTTTTCTCCGGCAGCATTGACCCGCCTGGTGGCGGCGTCAGATTTTTTCCCACGGCCACAGGGCCCGGGGAAATGCTGCTCAATTTTTTTGACAGCACTGATCCCCATGCGTGACGCGAGGAGGTGAGCGGCAGGCCGCGTCCAGCACCTGCGGGCGACGACACACGCTCGAACATCACCCAGGTGTAGTGACCAGCACCAGCACGCAGCAGCAGCGACCTGCAGAAGCGGCAGCTGTAGGCAACGGCAGCGAGCAGTGGTAGCAACATCCAGCAGCAGCTGCGTGCAGCAGCAGTAGTAGGCAGAAGCAGTTGCTCGCAGCAGCCCGCAGCAGTAGCAGCCCGCAACAGTAGCTCGCAGTAGTAGCAGCAGCAGTAGCAGCGTGCAACAACAGCCTTTAGCAGCAGCTCGCAGCAGCAGCAAGCAGTAGTTGTAGCACTCAGCAACTGCTGTAGCGTGTAGCAGCAGCAGCGGGCTACAGTAGCCGCAACAGCGAGCCGTAGCAGTAGCCAGCTACAACAGTAGCAGGAGCAAGCAGCTGCTGGTAGTAGCCAGCCGCGGCTGCTGTTGCTCGCAGCTCGTAGCAAGTGAGCAGGGAGCAGCAGCCCGATGCTGCCAGCGAACAGCAGCTCGCTGCTGCTAGCGAGCAACAGCCCGCTGCTCGCAGTAGACAGTGGGCGGTTGCCCGCTGTGAGAGGTAAAACAAAGAAAAAAATGAGAAGGAGAGAAAGCAAAAAGAGAAAAAAATCCCCCACCCGGCAGCTAGCAGCAGCAGCGAGCAGCAGCCGTAGCACGCAGCAGCTACAGCAGCGTGTAGCAACATCAGCGGGCTATAGCAGCCATAGGAGCCGCAGCAGCTTGCAGCAGCAGCAGCTGCTGCTGCAACTGCAGTTGAAGCAAGAGTAGCAACAATAGGAGCTGTAGCTGCAGCAGCAGCAGCTGTAGCAATAGCAACAATAGATGTTGCAACAACAGCAGCAGCAGCACCTGCAACACCAATAGCAGCAGCAGTAGCAGCAGCACCTGCAGCGGGTGCAGCATAGTAGCAGCAGCAACAGTAGCAACAATAGCGGCCCCGGCAACCGCCGCTGCTCACGTCAGCGTCTCGCCGCTCACGTCACTACTGACGTCACTACTGACGTCATCAACAAAAAAAGAAAACAAAAGGCGAAGAAAGAGAAGGGGAAAGACAACCAAAGGGATGGGTAGAATTCCCACCGCCCCAAGCCACTGCTGATATCAGCAACACAAAGACCAAAAAAAAAAAAACAAGGGACACCAAACCATGGCTGGTAGCCCTGGTGGGGAGGGGTCCTCCTCTGTTGGGGGACCCCTACCCCCCCTTTCTTGGAGCGACAGCAGCAGCAGCAGCAGCAGCACCAGTAGCGGCAGTAGCAGCAGCAGTAGCAGTAGTCGTAGCAACAGCAGCAGCAGCAACAGCAGGAGCAGTCCACTGGGGTCGTTGGCGGCAACCCTGATCACCAGCAGCAACAGCAGCAGCAGCAGCCCACTAGGGTCGTTGGCAGCAACCTTGCCCCCCTCGTTGCTCTTTAGCAACAGCTTGCCGCCTTGACGCAGCAGCTTGCTGCGCTAGGGCCAGTAGCCTCCCAGACTGCTACCAGTGTGCCACCGTCGTTCATCCCTCCAAGGCACGCCAACCCAGCTGTGTCTGCTACCACGTACTACCTGGCAGAGCAGCAGACTGAGCGCCAGTGGCAGACAGTGACCTCCGTCCTTGGCCCCACTCTGGGCGCCGGCCGCAGGCAGAAGGATTTTGATGCGTCGCCGCCGCCGCTTCAGGCCGGTGAGCAGTTCCGGAGCTGGGAGCTCAGCTTCCGGATCAGGGCGCAAGGTGAGGGCCTGTGGGTATACTACACCCTTCCTTATGACTCCACCCAGGCCGACCAGCTGAATGACGCTGGTCGCATCGTCCGTGCCCTCGTCCCAGTCGCCCCTCTAGCTTCCCACCTGGTCCTAGAGCTTTTCCTCGGTGACTTCACCTCTGGCGACATCCCAGACTCTGCAGCCGCATGGCACGTCCTCACCAGTCCCCATCGCCTATCCAACAACGCTGTGATCAGTCGTCTGCTCTGGTAGTTCAACTCCCTGCACATGGGGGAGACCAAGAGGGTCAGTACCTACTGGCAGCGGGCGGAGGACATCCTTCGTTGTCTCGAAAAATCTACTCCATCCCCTCTGTCCGGGCTCCTCACCATTAAGCGTGGCGCCACCAGCGCGTACGTGGATGTCTTCGTGTACTCCCCCCAGGACGTCCTCTCCACCATGGCGGCCTAGGGCAACCTCATGCCCTGGGCATACGAGCTCTTCCTACACATTGAGGAAGCTCGCCAGGAGTCCCAACTCCATCGCACGGAGGCTCTTGCATCCCCTGCGGTCGCCTCCCTTGCCGTTGCCTCAGTGGCTGTCGCCTCCCCCGCTACAGCTACCTCATCGTCTTTGGGTAAGAAGAAGAAGAGTCGGAATAAGAAAGGCAAGGGTCCGTCGCAATAGCACTTGCAGCAGCCGTCGACCGGGTTTAGCGGTGGTAGCTCGGTCTGCCACAACTGTGGCCAGCCCGGGCACGGGTGGTACACGTGCCCCCTTCTGACAGATGAGACGCGTGTCATTGCCACCATGCGTCGCCAGTGGGAGTGCCGTCTCGCCTCTACCGCCATCGCTGCTGCTGGCCCTGACAGTTCGACCTCGTCTAGCAGCTCCGCCACTCCGGCAGCTCCGCCAGTCCCGTAGACATCCGCACTGCATCAGTACTACCTATAGCCGTCGGCACCTCCGTTCCCGTCACCGGTGCTGTCCCTCCCTTACCCGGGCTCTGGTGCCGTCACTCCGCACTCGGTCTACACTCCCGGGCCGTCCTCTTGTGAGCGTCTGCTGGAGCCGTTCATCGCGGTCCAGCTAGGCTTGACGTGCCTTCCTCCCCTGGGAAGTGCGAGTTGCATCACCTCCTGCTCTCCTGTCCCACCTTGCATGATCGAGACTGATCTACGGTCGTGTCCCATTTCCTCGTCTATCGCATTGTCTCCCGTGGTCTCCTATACCCCTTCCTATGACGACATTGCATGGCTTGACGATTGGCAGTCTCGGTTTGCGCCTCCTTCCACCTCATCTACGTCCCTTGCTAGCTAGCATGTGAACGTTAGCGATCTGGCGACCCCGGTCCAGGACCCCGTTGACACTTGGATCATCGACTCCAGGGCCACGCATCACATGACGGCCTCTCGTGAGGCCTTTAGTATGCTCGGTCCTGTGGGCGATGTCTCCGGTTTTCGGACGGGCTCCGGACAGGTGTTGCCTGTCCGTGGTGTTGGCGTTGTTCGTTTCCGTGGTCGTGCCGGTGACGCCTTCCTAACCGATGTCCTCGTCGTCCCCGGTCTCGAGCTCAGCGTCGTGTCCATCACTACACTTGACCGCATGAGCATGGATGTTGTGCACTCGCGTGGTGTTGGCATTGTGTCGCTGCATCGGTTTGGTCTCGTAGTACTGCACTCCACCGCCCGTGGCAACCTGTGGCATGTGCCCTTCTCTCCTCCTCCCCTTCCGACTCCTCCCCGTCGGCCACCACTGGCCTTGTGTTTGTCACCAGCATGCTTTCTCCTTCGCACACTCGCCTCTTGCACCGCCGCCTTTGCCACATCCACTCTGCCGCTGTAGACAGCATGCTTCGCACCCAGCCAGCCAAGGGCCTTGACCCACAGACTTTTCCCCTCCCGTGCCCCAGTGAGTGCATTGATTGCGCTCAGGGGAAGATGCACCGGTCCACATACCCGTTGTCTTCCTCCCGTGCGTCCGCCCCTCTTGACCTTGTCTATTTGGACGTCATGGGCCCTCTCCCCACCGAGTCTGTCAGCGAGCACGGCCGCTATGTCCTTACCCTCACTGATAACTACTCTCGCTACCTTTGGGTCTTTTGCCTTTGGCAGAAGAGCGGTTTTGCCCACACCATCCAGGACTGGCTTGTCCTTGCAGAGCGCGAGTGTGGCCGCCATCTTTGCCGCTTTCGCTTCGATCGCGGTGGTGAGTACATGGGTGAGGCTACAACCTTTCTCGCCTCACGCGGCATCCACCACGAGACATCAGCGCCCTACACGCCCGCCCAGAACGGTGTCTCCGAACGGTGGAACCGTACCATGGCCGATGCCGTCTACACCATGCGGGTCGAGTCCGGTCTCTCCGATGGCTTCAACTTTGAAGCCATGGCCTACATGACCTGGGTCTGGAACCAGATTCCCCACGGTCCCCTTCCCCGCCAGTCCACGCCGTACCAACATTGGTGCGGTCAGCGCGCTGACCTCTGCCCGGCTCGTGTCTGGGGCTGCGTGGTCGTGGTGTGGCTGCCCGTCCCGCAGCATGGCGGCAAGCTGACCCCCCGCAGACGTCCCCGCACCTTCCTTGGTGTCTCTCGTCAGTTGAAGGCTTGGCGCTTCTGGGATCCCTCCCAACAGTACATCGTCGAGTCTTGGGATACACTCTTCTTCGAGGACCTGTTTCCTGGCAACCTCATTCGCTTCGGCTCGTCTGTGTCTATCTCGTCACGTGGGGGTGTGAGTCTTTCCTCCGTCCTGTCGCTTCCGGGTGACACATCCCCGAGTCCCTCTGAGCTGGCAGCCCCAGTCACGTCCGCTGGTCCCTCTAAGCCGGTAGCCCCAGTCGTGTCCACTGGCCCCTCCGGTCTGGCAGTCCCAGACGTGCCCGCCAGTCCATCCGGGCCTGCAGCCCCAGTCACGTTTGATGGTCCCTCCGGACCGGCAGCCTGAGTCGTGTCCGCTGGCCCCTCCTGTCCGGCGGTCCCAGACGCACCCGCCAGTCCCTCTGGGCCAGCAGCCCTAGTTGCGTCCGCTGGTCCCTCCGGACCGGCAGTCCCAGTCGTGTCCGCTGGCCCCTCCAGTCCGGTAGTCCCAGACGCGCCCGCTAGTCCCTCCGGGCTAGCAGCCCCAGTCGCGTCCGCTGGTCCCTCCGGACCGGCAACTGCAGTCGCGTCCGCTGCTCCATCCGGGCCAGCAGCCCCGGTTGCATCCGCTGGCCCCTCAGGGTTAGCCGCCCCGGTTGCATCCGCTGGCCCCTCCGGACCAGCAACCCCGTCTGCCTCCATTGGCCCGTCGGACTCAGTGCCATCTCTGGCCCTGCCATGCTACACACTTGGCCTAGGCGGTAGCCTCCGACCCAGATCGTCAACGAGCATGCGGACTTTTGTACCACGCTCCGTGGCACCCCGACCCCTTGTGGCTCCACATGTCTCCTCCACTCCCACGGTCGTGAGTGGGGACCATGGCACCAAGGCCCTCGGCTTGAGCACCTCGGCCATCATTGCACACCTTCACCTGGGCTCCGCACTGGGCTACACCATGCTCCATCACGAGCATCGGCACGCGGCCGTGGCTGCACTTGCGCGCATCCCACCAGGGGCTTGAGATGCACATGCTCTCTCATTCCGTTCCACCGCACGTCCGGAGGACCCAGCCACACTACGTGAGGCACGAGCCTCTCCTAAGGCCGCACACTGGGACGTTGCCTGTGCCGATGAGCTCACTGCTATCCAATAGCACCATGTCAACGACCTCGTCGAACCTCCTCCAGGTCAGAAGGCCATCGGCGCTAAGTGGGTTTTTCTGCGCAAATGGAAGCCCGACGGGTCCTTGGACAAGTACAAGGCCCGCCTTACAGCCAAGGGGTTTGCCTAGATTCCTGGGGTCGACTTCAACCAGATCTTTGCCCAAGTTGGCCGGTTCTCCACTAGCTGGGCACTCTTCTGTCTGGTCGCTCAGCATGGGTGGGAGCTGCATCAGATGGATGTGAGCAATGTGTTTCTCCATGGCTCACTGGAAGGTGAGGAGCTCTACATCGTACAGTCCCCAGGCCTTGACGACAGCACTGGGAGAGTCTGGCGACTGCGGAAGGCCCTCTATGGCCTGAAGCAGCCGCCTCGGTGTTGGAACCAAGAAATCAGCAGCACACTCCTTCGGGGTGGACTCTCGCGCAGCACTACTCACCTTGCACTGTTTGTCAGTTCGCGAGGCCAGACTTTTGCGGATGTTCTGCTTTACGTCGATGATCTCCTCATTGCGTCGCCAGACATGACTGCCATTCAGCGCGTCAAGGACTTGCTGCACGCCGCCCACCACATGTAGGATCTCGGATCTGCCCGAGTCTTCCTAGGCATGGAGCTCGAGCATGATTGCTCCCAGGGCACCCTGCACATCCACTAGGCTGCCTATGTACAGACTCTGTCCACCCACTTTGCGGAGGACCTGCCACTCGTGCTGAGTGCATCCTCACCCATGTCACCCGATGGCTAGGTGAAGCTGAAGAGTCCTGACCCTACTATTATGGGGGAGCCAGTTGACGTGACCACGTATTTACAAGTCATCGGGTTACTGATGTTCATGGCGACGATGATGCGCCCAGACATCGTGTTCTCCGTCAACCTCCTGGTCCAGTTCTCTCTTGAGCCGCGTCACCTCCACAACGAGGCCGAGATCCGAGTATTGCGCTATGTTGTCTCGACTCATCGGTGAGGTCTCATGTTCCGCCATCATCCGTCTGTGGTCGCGGTGGGATACACCGACAGTGACTGGGCCGGCAGTCCGGACGGTAAGAGTCGCACAGGCTAGATCTTTCTCATTGGTGCCACAGCTCTGTCCTGGCGCAGTGGCAAGCAGGGGTGCATTGCACGCAGCACTGCTGAGGCTGAATACGTTGCTCTTGGCTCAGGCGCGTGTGAGAGTGTGTGGCTACGTTGTTTGCTGTCCGAGTTGCGTTAGCCTGTCGCATCCATCACGTTGCATTGTGACAATGAGTGCCATGGCCATCGCCGACAATGATGTCGTGCATCACATACGCACAAAGCACATCAACGTTCAGTATCACTATGTGCGTTCGTTGTTGCATGTCGGCAGCATCAGCATTGTGTGGGTTGAGACAGCACAACAGTTGGCTGACTTCTTGACCAAGGCACTGAAGCATGACTCGTTCAAAAAGGCTGTGAGTTTGGACGGCGTGCGTCTGTGAGTTGCTCTCTTTGTCCCTGCTTGTATCTCTGCGTGGTCTGAGGGAGTCTGGTCGTTGTCTGTGTCTCTTCCCGCACATGTGCACTATGCCTGTGAGTCATGGAGGAGTGTTGGTTTTCGTGCATCTCTCATTGTACTCTATTGTGTCCTCCCGGCTTGTGTACATCGGCGTACAGATGACTGACAGTGAGACTCGACGCCGCTGGACTATCGATCGGTGGAGCCGATGCGCGCCAAGGTCCACGCACCGTTCGCTGAAGTCTCCTCCCTACGGTGATGCGCTCAGCTCCATCGGCAGGCCTCTGCGGCGGTCAGGCCGCTGGCGGTCACTGCCACTACAGATGCTGTTTCCATGCACTCAGCATTGTTTCTGGTTGTAGCATTGCGTCTGCGTCGTCATGCTTTGCCTAGGGTCCATGTCTCCTACTGTGTGGCCCTGCTTGACGTCACTGAATGTCGTAGGCACTACCCGGGTTCGGCCAGCCACAACTCTTCGCTACTATTCTTCTAGCTGATTCTGACCGCACAACTGCGTTCGCAGCGTCGGTATTATCGTATGGTCCAGTTTCAGGCAAAACGGACGACGCCCGGGTTTTGGGCTGTCGGGCGTCTGGCAGGGCTCACCGAGAAAACCCTGCCTGCTAGAAAATAGGTCTAGGACTATTTTCTGATTGGCTGGTTAGCTGAGTAACAGGTTCTACACTAGTGGGTGGGGGCTAGAACTTGGAGGGGTCTCCCATTGTTGCTCATTCTTCATTTCTAATCAGTCACTTTCAGTTTTCAGCTGCTTTCTGGCACTAACACTCGCATGCGCGTTTCTGAGTAACAAACCCGGAACTTCCAGACTTAGACTCTAGAGCAGCAGACTGAGGGGGGCAGCAGACTTAAGCAACGAGCGTGGAAGCCCGCACGTTGCATCAACAAGGCTGCTGCCCCAACCTGCTGCCTAGGTTTTCCAGCTGACGGCATATCTGAGAAGATGCGTGGATGCTTCCTATCGACACAACCGCCAACTAGGCGTCAGTGCCTGGTCAGACGATGAAGACAGTTACAAGTCGTGCACAAAACGGCAATGGTCTGGCTAGGAGACACAAGGCAAAGTGTCAGAATGCTTTAATAGCATTTTTAGAGAGAAATGACAAATGACTGGTCCATGGCATAAGTACCTGCCACGGCGCACGGCGGGTGTTGCAGGCGGCAGTGCAAGATCTGTCCTAAACCCGGCCCAAAACCACTGTTTTGGCCGTAACTCTACACACACATGTCAGAACACTACGCCGTCTGAACCTAGACGTGCAGGATCAAAAGCCGGACAGTAGGACTGGTCACATTCATGCATCGGGCATCAAACAGTGGACACACAATGCAAGAACATGCAAATCAGGCCCACGGCCAGTCCACCAATAGACTCCTGCGTGCTCTAGAAAAACTGCAGGAGGTCCCGGGTAGCGTCCAGAGCTCTCAAACAGTCGTCGGTCAGTTCCAAGCTGGTAGTCAGCCAACAGATGATGCACCGGTACCACCAGGGTTTGCATCAGGGATCAGCACGAGTATGGACACGGTCGAGTGGTCACAGTTAACTGCACAATTTGACATGAACGTCACAAATCACAACACTCCCCCATGACCCGATGGTACGCATGTCCATACATGTGCAACACAAAGACGAGTACAACGAGTGCAACGACAAATGTGACACGGACACAGACATCCCACACTCAACCACTCTCAGGCAAGGAGCAAAGTCGAACAGAACAAATGGCCACCAAGAACTTCTCGCCTACTAGTGCCTTCGTCAAAAAGTCAGTACGATGCATGTCAGTGCCAACCCAAATGACGGAAATCACGTGTTTCTACACCAAGTCATGCACAAACTGATGCTCAACCGCAATGTGCTTTGTGCGAGCATGAAAGACACCAGAGTTCTCCGCAATGGCAAGAGCACTCTGGTTGTCGCGATGAAGCACAATGGCGGGTCCTGACTGACCCAACTCAAGGAACAGGCGCTGTATCCATACCTCCACAGCAACCCCTGCACCCAGAGCAATGTACTCTGCCTTCAATGAGCTACATGCAATGCAACCCTGCTTCCCGTTGCGCCAGGACATAGCGGTACCACAGAGCAAGAACACGTAACCAGTGCGACTGCGTTCATCTGGGCTCTAAGCCCACTCGTTATCGGTATAGCCTTCAAGGACCACCGAGCACTGCCGACAAAAGCAGAGTCCGAGGTCCGATGTGGAGACCACGTACCGCACCACTCGCAGAGCCGCGTGAAGGGCTGTAGTGTGTGGAGCCTACAAAAACTGGGCAGGGAGGTTGACAGCAAATGCGATATCAGGACGTGTGGTAGTGGCCAGGTACATCAGAGATCCGATGAGACGGAGGCTCAGAGTCACATCCATTGTCTCCCCCAACTATGTGGGATCGTCCACCTTTAGGGTATCTTGCCTGTCAAGCGTGAGAGGTGTGGAAGTCGTGGGCATTGCACCGAGGAGATCGGCTGCTGCATCACAAGCGGTATGAAACTCACGAGTGCCGAGGTCGTTCCCTACGAGATCGCTCGATGTACCTCTGCGTACTCAGTGCAGACACTGAGGCCTAGGGCCTTTGTGCTGGGATCACCACTCGCGATGTTCCGTGCGGAGCACGTGGGTGGGGGACCAGACACTCGCTGAGCTCCAGAGTCCAATTGTCGAAGGCGACCGCCATGCTCACGGGAGTAACCCGGGCTCAAGGAGTGCACCTTAGGCTCAGGAACAGGCACAATCGCAGCCGGGGACTGCTGAGGCAAGGGAGCTGGTGATGCCGTGCAAGGAAATGCGTGTGTAGGAGACACGGGGATCGGTGTGATAGTAGGAGTAGGTGAAGCAGGTCCACACACAGACGCAGGAGTATCGCCGGACATAGTTACGGTCATAGGAGTACATACAGGTACATGATCATGGGTACATGTGGGATGCGAGGGGACAGGGGAAGAAGCCGGCAGTGCTGGAGAGACCTTTGGACCGACAGCGATGATCACTAGGTCATCAAGAGCTGGAGAAGTGGAGGGAGCTCAAACGTACACATCAGCCTCGCAAGAGGTGCTCGCAGGTGTAGACTCCCCCATCCGTAGAGAAACCTCACACATAAAAACATGCATGATGGACAACGACGTGATCGATGTCACATCCCGCTAGGTGAGGGACTTAAGGAAGAGCGCGCCACGTGACTCATCAATGCGATAACGCGCAGGGTCCCAAAAACGCAAGGCCTCCGACCACGGGGAGATGCCGACGAAGACACACAAGCGACCCTGCGGTGAGACCTTGGATCCCTGGTGGTCCTTGGTTTACCACACCGAAGCCAAGGATCCCCAGATTCGAGCGAGGTGCAGGTCAGCACAGTGGTCAAACAAGAGCTCATACAGTGTGACGTGGTCCGGAAGAGGACCATGTGGGAGGCGGTTCCAGACCCAAGTCATGTAGGCAAAGCCTTCAAAAGTGAAGGACTCTGGAAGACCGTAATCAAACCGCATAGCGTGAACCGCATCCTCCATGGTGAAGTTCCTGCGCTCAAAAACACCGTTCTGCTAAGGAGTAGAAGGAGTGGAGACTTGGTGAAAAATCATGTGCTCGGTGAAGAAGCTGTCCATCTCGCCAAGAAACTCACCGCCGCGATTTGAGCGGAAGGTATGCAGCGTGTGGCAGGATTGACGCTCAGCCATCACTAGCCATAAGCGAACTGCGAGAGCGGCGTCACTCTTCTCGCACAGGCTGTAGAACCACCGCATCCGGGTGAAGTCATTAGTCAAGATCAGGATGTATTGACCCTGATCGGACAGAGACTCGACAGGAAGGGGACCAAGAAGGTGTGAATGGACTAACTCGAGAGGGCAAAGTGTGCGTGAATGGGAATCAGGGTAGGTGCAACAATGAATCTTACCCTGAGCGCAGAAGAGACAGTCTGTCTTGGGCGGCTTCTTGAAAGAAGTTGCGTTAAGATCAAGGGCAGATTGTGTTTGAATGAGCTTCCACACAATGTCGAAGCCTACATGACACAGGCGGCGATGAAGCAATCGCTAGTGCTCAAGAGACAGAACACCAGTGACAAAAACACGAGCGGAAGGGGAGGGGGAGCAAGGAGCAGAAGTTCAAGAGACACGATGCATGTCTTCCACAATAGAGGCACGAAGAACAACACTACGAGTATCAATAGCAGTCACAGCCGTGGACTCTACAGTGTGCTCCACAGAGAGTCCCATCAGTGTGCAAGCACGTATAGAAAGCAAAGTGAGCTCAAGGTCAGGCACAAATAGCACCTCGAAAAGCTACACGGGGCCAGATGGACCATCAAAACATACGACCGCAATACCCTAGAATGGAAAGGACTGACCAGAGTCTGTGCGGACGGAACGAAGAGACGTAACAGGGCCAAGAACAAAATCATGACGACGACATGTCATGTGATGAGTGGCACTGGATTCGATGACTCAACTGCCACCAGAATCACAACTAGAAGACGTCACTGTATGGAACACTTGGCCTCAGAGAGACGATGGCCAGCGGGTGGTGAGGAACGATGAAGGGAACAAAGGTGAGACTCATGAATCCAATCTATGCAGTCACGCCCATCGTCATCACATGCCGACTGTGCCCCCCTACACGAGTCATCCCGAGCCACAAGAACAGACGAACAGACAGTTTGTGAACCACCCGGCTTTGACAACACACATGCACCTCCCTTAAACCGAAGTGCTAGAAGGTGGCGGAGCTCGGCGATAGTACGGTCACGTGGGTCTGGGTCGCCTATGGTCGCCGATGGTGAAGCAGGAACTGTTGCTGTTGTGGTTTCTGCGCGCCCGGAGGATGTGCAGCTCAACGCAGACCATAGTGCGTGTGCAACCTAGAGCCCGCGAGTAATCTGCGCCCAGTCGAGCGGCTGCTGGCACTTGGTGTAGCAATGGGTGCCTCCACAGTTGTAGCAGTGAAAAAAGTGTCTACTGATACTGCCTAATGACGGCTGCTGCTGTGACTGCAACTAGCCCGAGCCGTGCCTACGTCGCCCCTTCTTCCCCTGTGCTGTTGCCACGACAACCTCTGTCTGGGTCGGTGTAATCGGGGTGGAAGGGGAGGGAGAGGACATGGCAGAGGATGGAGAAGGAGTCTGTAGGAGGGGCATCGGTAGTGATGCAACGACTGCTGCAACAATAGAGGTCTCCTAATGAGCCACGGCTGCCTCACGTGCTAAAGTCACCTGGAGGAAGAGCTGGTGCACCCAGGGAAGAAGGTGCAGTGAGGCCGAAAAAGGCTCAAGCACGGCGTTGATGTATCTTGTGAAGATGTCTGTGTGCTCAAGGTGAACTCCAAGCATGATCGTACGGAGCGCCCATAGTTGTGTACCTCCTGAGGTCCCAAGGCGCATGTAGATGTGCATGGCGCGTCGCCAGAAGTTGACTGCAGGCTTGGCAGGCCCCTGACAAAGGGAGTGAAAGGCAGGAATGTGCGCGGCGCAGGTGGCGTGCATCTCTGCAGCAAGCAGAGATAATGCTAGGTCCCAACCCCCGCGTGGATTTGCACCAGTGCCTGTGCCCGCCTCGCCAAGGAACGAGCGGAAGTCGATGACGGTCTCGCGCGGCATGGCGTAGAGAAGTACGCGCATTGCCCTAGTTGCAGTCAACACCTGTGCTTGGTCCGTAGTCTGATACGGATAGTGGTAGTAGGACCACATGCCCTTTGAAGTGACCCAAACCTGGAAAAAGATCTCCCAATAGTCAAAACCGTCCTCGCTGACCTACCGTGGGGGCGGTGTCTCAAAGTCCTTGGGTTGCCGCTCCGTAGGGAGAGCAACCACAGGCTGAGAAGGACAACGGATGGGAAAGACGCCGGGAAGAGGGCAGTCGCTTTGGTGGAGGTCATGCGACGATGGAAATTGGGAAAGCGAGATGTGTGTGGGGGCCGAGAGCTCGTCTGAAGCTGGCAGAGACGCTCCTGAAGCACACAAATCTCGCGCTCAGGGGAGTCGCACTCCATGCCTGGCATATCTCGATCCTCATCCCAAGGATCAAAAGATGGCGGGTCGGCTCGAGCTCCTGTCTCCGGTGCTAGAACTGACAGCTGTGTAGAGGGTGCGACCTCGACCGCTCCCTCAGAGGTCTGTCGTGGGGTCGTGGAATGACCCCGAAGGAACTTGGTGAGTGTACACATGGCATCATTCTGCCCCCGCTGCAGGCAATGCATCTCGTCTTGCTGGCTCTGCAGGTCCTCAATAGCTTTCAAACGGGGGCTCATGACCCTTGAGGAGGAAGAAGAGGGATCTAGTACCTTTATTCCATTATCGCCGGAAGGAGCCATGTTGCCGCTCATTATGGGCCGAGACGTTAATGTGGTCGAATTGGAGAAATGTGAGCGTTTCTCGAGGAGTTGAAACACTGGCAACTGTTGACCCTCCGACCAAAAACTTCACCAAGGCAAGCGCTGACGTCAGCAGGAAGTTGTTGACGTTAGCATGACCTGATGACTTCAGCAAGGTCAAATACTGACGTGAGCTCCCCTCTCCCTTTGTTTTGCTGTCAACCCTGCGCTTGCTACGCGGGCGGGTGGCTGCTCCGCATCATTCGCACGGAAGCTACTTAGAAGCTGTGCAACAGCTTTCGCTCAGCTCTTGCTGGTGCTGCTTCGTCAGCTACAACAGCAGCCGTGTGGCTGCATGCGAAGCGGCCGCCTGGCGGCTGCGTACGTGGCCATGGTAGTTGCTACGCGCTGCTATTGTTGCTGTTGCGTACTGCAGCTGCTGCACGCTGCTGCCGCCGCCGCGCGCTGCAGCCGATGTATCTCCTATGCTGTTGCTGCCGCTACTGCTGCTGCCGCTGCTGCTGCACTGCTGCTATGGTGCTATCGCCGGTGCTGCTGCCGCTGCCGCTGTGCTGCTGCTGTGTTGCTGCCGTCGTGCGGTGCTGCTGTCGCTGCTGCCGCCCTGCTACTACTGCTGGTCAATGTTGCTGTTGCATGTGCCAATGTTGGCAGCTGTTGGCGACTGTAGTCTACTTCAGCTGTCGCCTGCTGCCGTTAGCGGTTGTTGCTGATGCAGTCTCACATGGTGATGGTCAACGACGTCGACGGCGATCCGTTGCCGTCGCCGATACGTCCCTATGGATCTGCTTCTGCCGTGACTCACTGCTGCTGCTTTGCTGCGTCGCTGCTGCGGAGCTCGGTGAGAATTGTCTCACCATTCTGATACCAAGAGAAGATGTGTAGAAGCTTCCTACCAACACAACCGCGGACTAGGCGTTATTGCCTAGTCAGACGGCGACAACAATCACAAGTCGTGCACACAACGGCAAGGGTCTGGCTAGAAGACACAAGGCAAAGTGTCAGAATGCATCAATAGCATTTGCAGAGAGAAATGACAAATGACACGTCCATGGCATAAGTACCTGCCGTGGCGCACGGTGGGTGTCGCACACGGCAGTGCAAGATCTGTCCTAAAACTGGCCCAAAACCACTATCTTGGTCGTAACTCTGTGCAGGCATGTCAGAACGCTACGCTGTATGAACCTAGACGTGCAGGATTAAAAGCCGGACACTACGACTGGTTACATGCATGCATCCAGCATCAAATGGTGGACACACAATGCAAAAACATGCAAATCAGGCCCACGGCAAGTCCACCAATAGACTCCTGCGTGCTACGGAAAAAGTGCAGGAGGTCCCGGGTAGCGTCCAGAGCTCTGGAACAGTCGTCGGTTCCAAGCTGGTAGTCCGCCACCAGATGATGCACCGGTACCACCAGGGTCCGCATCAGGGATTCACACGAGTATGGATACAACCGATTGGTCACAGTAAACTGTACAGGTCGATAGGAACGTCACAAATCACGACAATATCTTTCCGCGCCGGCCACCATTGCCACTCTTAGGGCATTGCTCGACCTGCAATTTTGTCTTGGTTGAGTCCCGCGGCATGCGGACCCGCTCCACTTCTCTCTGATCGCAGAGTCCACATTTACATGTGCTTGATTCACCACAGCTACTCCCACCGTTGTTGCACCTAGCACTTCTCGTCAGAGCGTCGGCATCCGCCAAAGAATGCCATATTGCCTACTAGCAGTGGCACCAGGTGCCGTCTGCTCATGGCTGCCACTGTAGCCTCTATAAACAAGGAGTCCGCATCCTCCGCTACTGCAACTACCGCAACTGCTCCTACTTCTCACACCCCCAATGCTCCTCGTCATGCTGAGTCCGCATGAATCCAAAAAAAGAAGAGCTGGCATAAAATTCATGAGCATAAAAACCCAGCATTAAATGCAGTAGCGTAAAAAAAAGTTGTTGATGTCATCATCAGTAGTGCTGGCGTCACGATTCTTTGGTGAAAACGTCAGTTTACCCATCATCTCAAATCCTCGAGAAACGTTGTTGGATTCCTATTTGGACCATGTTGGGATCCACGATGAGCAGCACTGATAGCACCGGTCCGTGACAAGGGCAAGGGACTAGGAGTCCCCGACTCTTCCTCCTCTTTGGGCATCATGAGTTCACGATCGCAAACACTCGCGATCGACGAGCTTCATCAGACGCAGGTTGAGATGCACCAAGAGCAGCGTCAGACCGATGCGCTACAAGAGATTGCAGAGTTCAGGGGCCTCACAGTAGATAGTAGGAGGACCTGCTGGAGCTGCACCGTCCTTTCAACGGTCTACGCCCTACACATTTTTGTGGCCTCAGCACCGCTCCTGCCGAGTGGTCAAATGCTTCCACGCCTTATGCGGTGTAGGGTCACCCATACAAGGTTTGGTCGGATCTGTTCCCTTTCTCCCAAAGTAGTACTCAAGTACAACGTATGATTGCTAGTCCGGGAGCGCGCGGCGGAGTGCATTGAAAGCACGAAGGAGGAATTGTGCTTCACCAGTGTCGGGAGCCGGGTGTAGCTAGTAGACCTCCATGCCATGTTTGTCGGAATAATTGAGGAACATGTCCTTCCAAGCTAGGAAGTCCCTCGTTCGCAGCGGTGGCAGTGACAGGTCCTTGGACCCCAATCCCAGTTGTGCCTCAGCGGCGGCCATGAGGGTCACGGCCGAGGGTTCACCTCCGTCACCTCCTTGAGTCCCATCGACCCTTCCACCAGCTATACTACCTCCGACGCTCGACATTCTCATGGGAGAGGGTGATTGTCTTAATTAGATGACCCTCTTGCTAATCGAGAAACTTTTGGCAGCAATTTGCCGTGCCCACTTTGGGCCCAGTTTTTGGATGAGAGCCCTAGGCTTTGGAAAACCACCAGAAGAGCTATTGGGGTACCTGCACCCGACCCCCAGCCCCTTGCTTGTCCCCACCCCACCTAAGCATTCCCTCCCTGTTTGGGTAACCGTTGGGGTGTCTAGTGGGTTGTTACCGCCGTCCCACGGCCACCACACGAGCCACGAACGGCTCAGCCCTCTCAGTTTCTCATGCGCTGTCTGTGAGGCGTCCAAGAGACTTGTTCAACGCCCCTATTCCCGCCGTGGAGCCGCCTTCAGCTCCAAATGGACGTGGTCCCTCACATACGCAAATCTGGCCACCCCCTATTTTGCTAGTTTCCCCTCCGTCGCGTTCATATCAGGCCTGCAAACCGGCTCTCATGCCATGAGAACCTTCCAAGTAGACCGTTTTCAGTTTCACTGAAAACGGTCTACTAGAGAATACGCTAGGGTCCAAAACCCCGGGTGGCTAAGCAATGAAAACCACGTGTGTCTGAGTAAGGGATATACCCTTCTTACAAGTGAAGATCGCTAGTTTATTCTCACCCAGCAGGCGGCGAGCAAAGCTCGCCGGCGAGCAACGAAGTACGAGTGCAAAGCCCTTGCATAGCCCCTCAATGTTGGGTTTACATACTAAGATAACCGGAGGGTACATCAGCAAACACAAACTGCAAACAAGCTTAGAGTTGTCTTAACAAGTCTCCGATGGAGGGATTTGTCTAGGTCTCTGAAGAGTCTCAACGCAATACTTCTAAACAGGTCAACCATGTGAGAGCAGCCCTGTAGAGAGAGTGTCAATAGGCCATATGGCCAGGATGGAGACAAGCACACAAGGGCACAAATCCTGAGGTGTTATGAGGATACGCCGGGATGCCGTACGCTCACGATGCATCGCCTCCACTCCCGAGACCAACGTGTCTGGTGCACTCACCACCACAAGCAAAATGTGTACATAGTAATTAAGACACAACGATTGAGATCTCAAACACATCCTGACTAGACACAATAGGTGCCACTCGGTTGAGATGCAAGATGTGCATCATCCATCGGGCGGGCAATGATGCTACGTCCGAGAGCTTCACTTCATGTCAGTCACCTGCAGTGATTGTGAGTGTGTGGACAAAGTCAAAAGGTCACTTGCGTGTTGACACCCCATAAACAGCATTAAAGGCCGGAATTGAAATGGAGGGAAATTGTTTCCAACTGACTATCCTAAGGAGGAAACACTGGTGTCATCACGTGCAATAGGAAACATGATCGTAATTACACGTGTGATCCTCCTACCTTAAAGCTACATTCACAAGTGTTCGTAGACGAATTGAAAAGAGCTGTTTTGAGCGAAAAATGGCTTGCACTATGATATGTTGGCTTTTTCGTCCATTTCTACCCAAAAAGGAAATAAAAACATCCTTATGCATTGAAACTTAGTGCCAAATCCAGATAAACATGTAAAGTTCAAGAGCATCACTACCTGAGCAACCCTGGTGACCATAACGGATGCATAGACTGGTTTTGCTTTCAATATGCGCAAGGGAAGTGAAGCTTGTTCGTTGGCTCTTAGGATTGCAAGTTCTTACCAACAATGATCAAATGGACTTTGTAGTCACTACTGAGCCCATGATGTGTGCCGTGGTTGCTCTGCATCAACCCTTACACTTCGTTCTTCTCACTTTGCTTTACTCATTACTCAAGCCCATTGACCACCATTCTCACTGTCACCTGTTTTGTCACGGTTCCAGTGATGAGACTGACACGAGCTGAAGTCGCCATAAGACATTTTACTGGACCTCTGTCACCCATCTGTCTAAACATGCATGTCACTGGATGTGTTATGGTCGGACAATGCCTATGGACAAGTGCTATGAATTCAACCATGGTATGAAATCACTTATTCATGGCTGATGCCGGTAGTACCGGTACTGCGGTATACCGCGTTTTTGTACCGCGGTATTGCAGTACCGCGGTATGGTACTTTTTTTTACGGTACTGGTACGGTGTCGTTACTGACTTGGCAGGGTCCCCCTCTTCTGTACCGTGGTGCCATACCGCGGTTCAGAACCCCGGTAGTGGGAAATTGAAACAAAAACTCTTTGACAAGTAACGGTAACGCGCTCTAACTAAGTCAAGGAAGCAGTTTGGATGAGAGTGTGTTCGGACGCTCGAGCATGACAGGTAGATTACGGCAGGGACACATACACGATGGACAGGACAGCACAGGATCGGTTATTGTTGTCCATAGTTCAAAATCGGACAGAGGAATTTGTACGACAAAGTAGGAGGTCGAGTGTGGATTACGGGGTTTGCGCGGGGTCGGCGTTGGGGGGGACGTGACTAGTATACTAATCATGCGTCTGTAAACGGGCAATGGTGCCCACAATGATGGACGGCTGTCCGCCTTGCCTATGCTGAGAGGAAAAAATCGAGGACCGCCCCCTAGCCCTCCCTCCCTCCTTTCCGTGCCGTTAAAGCAGCACTTGCAGTCACAAGTTGTTCAAGTACGGGACTGGAACATTTCAAAACTCAGGTTTCTGTCGAGTGTGCCCTTACGACGGCGAGATCATTCTCTCGAGCTCTTGATAGGTTGTCATTTTAACAACTGTTTGTCGGAAATGGCCTCTTTAGAGTCCATTTCAGACTCCATTCCTCATTTGTGACATGCACATTCCAGACTCCATTTCTCATTCGGAAATAGTTTCTTGAGACTCCATTTCAGATTCCATTTCTCCTTCGTGAGATATGAATAAATCGTGAGACGAAGAAACTTCATGCCCAGTTCTTTGCTGACTACATTCTAAGAGGAGAGAAATGTACATTTGCCTGTTAACAAAAAAGAGATTGTCAGAATACTGGCGCAGCGAAGATCGCGGCACATTCCACCGAACCCTCATATCCATTGTCTAATCTGTGTTCATTATCCTATTTGTGAGACATTCAAGTGCGTCAGCCAAACAGGGTTGGGCGCAGAAAAATACGCACGGACCAACCCGTCCCATGCAGATGGGGTGGTCCATGGGTTTTCTTCAGCACGTATGGACTAATATCCACGGTACACTGTTTTGTACAGCTTCCTGTGATGTGCATTACTACCGTGTACCGTGGTAAAGTACCGTGGTTACTGAACGGTACCGTTGATACCGTGGGAGCAGTACCGGTATCGGTACTAACCTCGCGGTACTGAATACCGCGGTAGGTAACTACCACGGTATTCAGTACCATGGTACCCAAAAAACGCTGTACTGCAGCCCTGCACATACTTCTTAGGAATGCCGATTTGTTCTATGAGGAAGACACCCACTACCTTGTGAAAGTTACAGGCTGCAATGGGTCGCAGCAAGGGGCGACAACAAACATGGATATGGATACAAGTTAACGGGTTGAGAGAAAGCTTCTAAGGTTGAAGGAGTTGACAAGCACACTGCACCCTGTACAGGGCTACACGAATTTTGAGAACTGAGCAACTCCAAGTTGACAGCTTCTGGCCCATGTGTTGAATGTAAGAATCTTGGACAGGAGTGTTGCGGTTCGCGGCTACTAAGCACTCCTTGCACTGCGTGGAAGGAGAAACTCCGCATAAAGAGGATAATGGAAGGAGGGGAATACATTGTCTCTCTTCACTGTGACAACCTCGCCCCAAAGTGGGAGTAACGTTTTCCCATGGTAGAAAAGCCAGTCAGTGTGGAAATCGAGCCCAGCTGATCCACCATAATAACAAGCCTGAATCGAACGAACCAGATCCTCGAAAAAGCTGGCTCGCGCACCTGTTCAAGGATTGCACCAGAAATTAGTGCCTGAAAGGATAAGGTCAGACCTCCGTCGAGCAGTGCAATGTGCCATGTTTCAAATCACCTCTATAAGAATGGTGGGTAAGAGGGAGTTCCCGATGGCGACCTTTGCGTGCAGCAGCCAATGCATCCCTCAAATCCCCACAAGCTCTTCCAAACCTGCAAGAGGAGTGATGCAAAGCCAGCTATTGGCACAGAAAACCAAAACCGTGAATTTGGATCTGTACTACGCATTACCGTGCATGGCCAAGCAGGAAGCCTCCTGGCCGTTCCATCTTTGCTGCGTCCAGATTCAGAGTGGCCACTAATGGTAAGTCCGTTGGGAGGCTTGCAATGAATTGCCACAGGATAAGAGCTGCACGGCGTCGTGAGTAACCTTCTGACTTGCAGAGGCGAGCGTTAATCACATAGAATGCAAAGCCAGGTGGAGCAAGACCATTGACAGCAAACTTGTGCATTAAAAGTGAGAGAAAGGTCAAGGAGACCATTGAGATTTAAGAATCGCTCATTCACGCCGATGACTTTTACAGTTTTTTGGTAGGAACACAAGCAACAAATGATTATCGCACAAAAGGATATGATCCACACAGCACTGCGTGATGCTGTCTGAGGAAGGTCGTTTGCTCTGGCTGGAGTGTCGCTCAGCGCAAAGGAGCCTGAGTCCATGATGCTCAGCTGCCAAGAAAGCGGGATTGTGAGACAATGTTCAACGTCTAGTATGGACAACTCACTACAGATTAAACAAACCTCCACAGACGCGTAAAGGACTGCGTTGTTGTTGTTTTCGTCGGCCAGGATGGAGCTTGCCTGCTCATAGCCTGGGGTACAGTGGATCATCATCAACAGAAAAGCAGTGGCAAGATGAAACCTGACTCACTCTGAAGCCAGGAGAAGCTTAAGTACACGCTAACCTGGAAGTTTCAACTTGATCTGCTCGAGTTGCTTCGCGGTTCCTGAACCAACAGGTAAGGGGCAGCTATGAACTGCTTCCGGCGGTACATCAAAACATGCATGACAGCCACTCACCACCTTGTGTACACAGGACTGAAGGGCAGTAGCGCTGAATCAACTCAAAGCAGACATGTTTCCTCGCATTCCACGTGGACCTTCGGTGAGACTCCTCCTCATTATCGAGGTTGAGCATCATTGCGCTGATAGTCCTTGCCATGCTGTTGCCGTGGGAAGCCGAGTGACGCTCGCAGCGAGTCGCTACTTGCACAGGCAGGCTGAGGATGTGCTACCCCTGAATCGCAGTCGGACTTCATGACTCGAATTCGCAGCTGTTGCTGATTCGGTTTTGGCTGGTTTCCAGCCGCGAAGGGAGACTTTGTTCTCGTCACAATCTCCGTAGGAAGCTGACACATGCATTCTCAATTTTTGAAAACTTATTTTTCAGCGCTCTGCCAGGCAGCCATTGGATTCTAACCCAGGTGACAACGATCAGTTCACCCAGTTGCGGTTGGTGAGAAAAAATCGTAAGTGAAATCTGACCAGAAATAACATAATAAATGACTATATAATTCAAAATAATCTCCAAAATGCGACAAAACGCCACATTAATCTCATTCTTGAATCGACTACATTTTAACTATCTATTTCTCATTACAAACTAGTTTCCAACTTCCATACTTTGGTTTATACGAAAATAAAGGTGAAAAATAAGTTTCATTTATCTTTTAATTCTACAGCATTCAATCTTACCCATGCCAATTGACGAATAGCATGAAAAGTCGTGATCAACGCTTTTTCGAGCCTTTGATCATAACACACACGCAAAAATGAAGCATTTTGACCACAGCATCACAGCTATGAGATTTTTCCCCATCTTGTATGCCAAAGGAATTAAACACTTGAACCTATGTAGCACATAATTGAGTGGCCAAAGCAAGGGGGTGGAGTAGGGTGTTACGTCCGTGACGTACACGAGTCCCTAAAACTCGCGCGTTAGCCATTTTTTCATTACATTCATGGCCCACCACGCGGAAAATTTAATGTCTTTACTCCGTTCAGCCGAGGGCATTTGGCCAACTGCACCGACCTATGGTGTTCCACTCTAGAAGTTTCCGACAACTTTCGACCACCTTCCAGAAAGGTCAACTAAAGTGTTGCAAAAAACATCAAATTTTCGATATCATTCTTTTGACTTCTCATCGACGCTCGATTTTTATAAAGAAGCACTAATGATCTTCTTTTGGCCCTCTGATTTCTTGGCTGATCTTCTCAAATCTGCAACTCATTGAGTGACCCTGCACGTGTCGCTTGGCTCGAGCGCCCAAGACCCGAATCATGCGTCATTCTCATTATTAGCGTTTCATGTATGTGCTTGACGCACTCGACACTTGTCATCGAAGAATGCTTACAGCTTAGTAATAAGGCTAACTTCTAAGCCTATGCCGCACGCTACGGTGGCCGCGGGAGCAAAGGGTCAGCCTCTGGTCAGAAAGGCGGCAACGGAAGCGGTGGTGGCGGAGGCAACAATGGCGGCAAGGCTCCCAAGCGACAGGGTAACTGCCGCAACTGCGGTAAACCTGGGCACTGGGCAAGAGAGTACAGGTCGCGAAAGAAGGAAGACGGCGGAAGCGGTGGGAACAAAGGCAACAAAATGGGTAGCAAAGAAGCCACCAACATGATGGCACAGAGCACGCCTCCATCAAAAGGAGCGGTGCTGCTCAGGCCAGGAGCTTTTGGGCTCGACTCCGGCACCGATCATCACTCCAGCAACGACCAGGCTGGATTTGTCTCCATCGGCCCCACCGATCGGCAGTTCAAATGTACAAACGGCAGTGTCGTCAATGCAAAGGGCGTGGGAGACAAGTTGGTGAGCATCAACCTTCATGGTGCAGAGAAGGATCTACGGCTACGTGACGTGGTCTACATGCCCTCCTTTGCGGAAAACCTTCTCTCCGTGTCAAAGATAACGGACAACGACATGACAGTGGTGTTCACACAGAAGAAGGCGGTCATCGCCAGGAACGAGGACATCAAGATCCTCTATGCCAACAAAGATCTCGTGGCACAGGTTCCACGGGTTGACGGAATCTACGTATTGCAGACAATGGCAGCAAAGACCTCGGAAGAGGAGGGTCATGCGGGTGCAGCGGAGGCAGTGGTCTCGGCACCAACACAGGAGAGCACACCAACGAGAACTGAAAAAGCAACATCTACCGCAAAGGACGAAGATGCTGATCTGTGGCACAGACGCTTCGGGCACGTTACAAACAGCACGCTCCAAGTCATTCAGCAACAACAGCTGGTCCGTGGCATGGATGGTTGCAAGAAGGATGCGGTTGGGTGTGGCAGCCTGTGTGAACCTTGCCTCCAAGGCAAGACCAAATGAATGCGCTTTGAGCGCAATGGTCGCTGCGCAGAATCAGCCCTTGACCTGATTCACACCGACGTGTGTGGACCCTTGTGCACGGCGTCAAATGGTGGTAGCAAGTATTTTCTGACCTTCATAGATGACCACAGCTGCAAGGTGTGGATCTTCTTCCTCAAAACAAAGGGAGAGGTCAGAGAAAAGTTGCAGGAGTTTGTCGCCATGGTGGAGCGGCAGACCGGAGAGAAAGTCAAAGGGATGCGGAGCGACAACGGCGGAGAGTACGAGGCATGCAAGGGCTGGTTGCGGCAACATGGGATCAACCACCAGCCCACAACGCCTTACACGCCGCAGAGCAATGGTGTTGCTGAACGGATGAATCAGACCATCCTCGGCATGGTGCGTAGAATGCTCTTTGATGCAAGGCTTCCACCGCGGTTTTGGGCGGAAGCGGCAAGAACGGCATGCTATCTTGTCAACCTGACTCCTGCGGCTGCTCTGGGCAGGCACGGAAAGAAAAAGGGCAAGCAACAGATGACGCCACAAGAAGTTTGGTCAGGGAAGAAGCCGGACGCATCACACTTGAAAGTGTTCGGCTGCACAGCATGGGCAAAGGTCCAGGCGGGTGAGGGTGCCGGGAAGCTGGATTCAAGAGCACAAAAGTGCGTTATGGTGGGCTATGAGACGGCCCACATGTCATATCGCTTGTGGGACCTGGCAGGAAGAAGACTCATCACCAGCCGGGATGTAACCTTTGACGAGAGGAAACCAGGCAAGGAAGAGATGCTTGATCCCACGGAAACTCCAAAACAGGGAGAGTGGTTGGTGCTGCTAGAGTCAGGAGATCAAGCTCTTGAAAACTGGCAAGTGGTACCAGTGCGGCAGGCCGTGAAGAAGAGTGGTGTGCCAGGGGGAGTGGCTGCGCAGGCTGACGCAGCGGCGAGCTGCGACACAGAGTCGGAGACGTCCGAGGCCTCTGAGACCAGCTCGGAGGCCAGTGGCTCTTCAAAAGAGGAAAATTTAACTCCAGGGCAGCCGGCACCAAAGGAGCAATAGCATGACAAACATCCACCAGCAATGCAACGTCGCAGTACACGACAAAGAAAACAAACTCCAAAGTACGACGCTGACACTGGAAGCTGGACTGGACTGAGCTGGTCCTGTTTGGCTCAGGGAGAGCCGCTCACTGTGGCTGAGGCGCTGGCAAGGCCCGATGTGGCCAAGTGGAAGGAGGTGGTGGACAGCGAGCTCGCGTCCATCGAAGAAAATGGCACATGGGTGCTGGTGGATAGACCTGCTAACGCTCACGTGGTGGGCTCAAAGTGGGTGCTCAGGTTGAAGCGAAAGCAAGATGATAGCATCGACAAGTACAAGGCAAGGGTCGTGGTGAAAGGGTTCTTACAGCACCGAGGGTCTGAGTACGATGAGACCTTCGCACCGGTCGTCACGTTTGCCTCCATCAGGTCCCTGCTTGCTGTTGCTGCCGCCAAAGACCTTGAGATCCACCAGATGGATGTGAAGACAGCCTTCCTT
>SZWC01025208.1:1269-13150 GCA_023375785.1 Penium margaritaceum
TCCTCCCCCTCCTCTTCCTCCTCCTGCTTGGCTTCCTGAGAGATGTGTTTCTCTTCCACAACCAGCATCGGTGCGTGTTCACCGGCGACTTAATGACTTTCCTCATCTGTCCCATAGCCCACCATTGCCGGTGCGGGTGCCGATGCCGGTGACAGTGCCGGTGACAGTGTCAGTGCCACAGCAGCTGCTGGTGTCACTGGTCCTCAGTGTCGTCTCGCCATTGGTGTCGTCGTCGCTCCGATTCTCAGAACGGGGCATGCTGTGCCCTTGTTTTGCAGGATGTTTGTTGAGCAACAACAGCAGCAGCCTCATCAGGACATACTGTGCTCGCTACCGACGCCTGTGCTGGAGGCCATCGTGCAGAGGCTGAGTCTGCGAGACGTGTGGAGGCTGTGGCAGACATGCCGTGCGATGCAGACCGCTCTGCACCCGTGCAAGTGGCCCAACATTGTGTGGTGGGCCACAGAACATGGTTCGGCCGCGAGGCCTCGCAAGGACAAGGGCTTACTACTCGCCATCCGCATGTTTGCTCCTGGGGGCGTGCGGCGCATGGGCGTGAACATGCCTCTCTTGAGCAAGCGCATGAGTGAGCATGAGTGGGAGTGTCTCATGGAACACATACTGCATGTGGAGTCTCTCAATCTCGCACCAACCAACCCAAGAGATGCTCTCACCTTCTTCAAGCCTCCAGCTTGCTTGCCACCCGTCCCTTCTCCTCCTCCTCCTCCTCCTCCTCCTCCTCCTCCTCCTCCTCCTCTGCCCCTCCCTCAACCCTTTACCGCTGAGGGATGTACCGAGAGAGGAAGAGTTGGCCCGGCGGGCAGAGAGCCACACCCACCCCGAAGAGGCAGAGCAAGGGACCCACTGAAGCGGGGAGCGTCACCTTCAAACAGATGCTCAAAGAACAGGGCGTCACGAGATTCAACGACACAACAGCGGGAAGGATCCCAAAAGCGCCATGCTTTGGAGAAGGGAGAGATGCCCAGAAAGATGCAAAGTCGACCACGGGGGGACAGTTTACCATTGCGTTGGTTGGAGGGCACCCAAACAGAGGCAAGGCAGCCCCAAACGCGGGCAAGCCGAAGGTCAGCACGGCGACCATTCCATCGCTCGAAGGGAGTGACAGTGCAAGGGAGGGGTCCATGCGGGATGCTGTTCCAGACCCATGTCATGTAGGACATGGCTTCGAAGGCAAAGAGAGGAGACTGCTCAGAGGCAGAGAGCAGGGAACGAACACCGTCAGCAAGGGTGCGGTTCCAATGCTTAGACACCCCATTTTGTTGGGGAGTGTAGGGAGCGGTGGACTCAAGCCGGACTCCGCAAGACTCAAGAAAGCGGGAAGTTAGACCATAGAATTCACCGCCACGATCACTGCGGAAAACACGCAGGGAGCGCTGAAATGCACGTTGAGCCTGAGGGAGCCAGGACTCAATAACGTCAGTAACATCACTTTTGTACCGGAGGGCAAAGACCCAGCGGTAACGAGAGAAGTCGTCAGTAAGACACAGGACGTACCGACCAATGCCACCCAGGAAATCCTGAGGTAAGGGCCCCATGACGTCGGCATGCACCAGGTCAAGAGGTTGCGAGATAGTGGACTTAGAGGTTGAGAAAGAAGAGCGGTGCATTTTGCCCGCGGCGTAGTCAAGACAGGTGGACGTGCACGGAGAGGAAAACGTGGCAGGGTCATGGCCATGTGCAGGCTGGAGGCAAAGAAGGCGCTGGATAGCGGCGGTGTGAATGTGACAGAGAGGACGATGCAGAAGATCAACATGGTCAGGAGACAGAGAGGGGGCGACGTGCACAAATGCAGAGGCAGCGGAAGGTGAGGGCAACGTGAGAGGAACACGGAACAAATGATCACAGCGAATGCCACGCACAACAACACGACCTGAGGACCGGAGAGAGATGGAGGCAAGATCGCGGCTGGACGAGAAATCCATGCCCTGGTCGTCAAGGGTGGTCACTTAGAGAAGACTGACCTCGAGGTCGGGAACCTACAAAACGTCAGGAAGGTACACAGTGCCCCCGGGACCAACGAAACGGACGCCACCAACACCTTGGACGGGAAGAAGCTGACCTGAGCCAGTGCTGACAGAGCGGACAGACTGAACGGGTCCGAGGGATACGAAGGAGGAGCGACAGGAGGTCATGTGATGGGTGGCCCCCGAATCAATGATCCAGAGGCCAGATGATGCACGAGTGGAGGGCCGAACTAGACAGACAGCAACAGTGCCACAGAGAGAGGGAGAACATGTATGACCAAGGCGTGAGGGGTACGTGTGAGACTGCCACTCCTCAATCCAAGCACGATCATCAGGCATATCCCCTTGCACACCACCAGAGGGAGAGCCACGAACGGTAACATCAGACACACAAGACAATGCAAGGGGTTGGCCACCCACACTCTCACCTCCTTGAGTGCGAAGATGAAGCAGCTCGGCCAGGCGGCGCTCAAGGGTGCGCTCCTCGTCACGGCGGTCAGAGGAGCGCTCAGAGGAGTGATCAGAGGAGCGATCAGAGTAATGGCCGTCATCACGAGCCCAGTGAGGGACAGAGTAGTGGGAGGACGGTGGCCCGTAGTAGGGCCCGGATGGTGGTGGCACCCAGCCCATGGGACTGGAGGTGGCCGGTGTCTGTTGAAGAGGAGCGAGTGTGGTAGTGAGGGCTGAGGCAGATGAGGATGAGGAAGAGGATGCGACAGTCGCTACGGCAACAACGGAGAAGGCTGTGACGCCGGTACGAGCCCAGTGGGTACGCATGGAGGAGGCAAGACGCACATCGTCACGTGGGGCAGGACACTTGGACGCAGAGTGCCCGGTAGCACTGCAATTCCAGCAGGTGACATCGGCAGCAGGTGAGGTAGAGTTCTTGCCACCATGTCCACCCCCACGCCCTCGGCCCCCACGACTGCCGCCTCGGCCGGAGCCAGAGCTTCCACCCTCGTGACGAGAGGCACCCTGGGTAGAGTGCACAGAAGCTTGACAGGAGGAGGTAGCAGAGGAGGCTGCAGTGGAGGAATGGGGTGAGGATGTAGTGACCGCTGCAATGGCGGCGTGATGCATGCGTTTGTTTTGGAGGGAGTTCCACCAGTCAGTGAGACGTGCAGCAGTAAAGTCAAACAATGGGCCAATGCCCGGTGGGGCATCGGCAGGAACAGGTGCAGAGGCAAGACACTCTAGCTCTGCCTAGGAGACATGAAGATAGAGATCAGACAGCTCAGGGATGAGGCCGGCAACAATAGAGAGGCAGGCAGAGAGAGGACCTGGGGCAGCTTTGCCCAGGTCCCTCAGTAGGTGCAAGCTGCGCGCCCAGTACTCATCTGCGGTCTCGTCAGCCCGCATATGCAGAGTGTTGAACTGCACGGTGAGAGCACTCTGAGCAGCGTGTCCAGTGATGGTCTTCCGACGGCGAATGAGTGCATAAGCACTCATAAGGTTCTCGGGACCGGCGTTGATGAGTGCCCGGACAGCACGGGCCGCCTCCGCTGCCTGGGGAACAAACGGCGGCTTCGCGGGTGAGTAGTATTCCCACAGTAGTTCACCCTGAGCCCACGCACTGAAGCGTGTCTCCCAGGACGTGAAGGCGAGCTTTGAGGTGAAGTGGGGCGGCGGCGTTTCAAAAACCTTTTGGCATGCTGGTGGTGTAGCACCAGCGGAGACTGCTCCAGCAGAGGGAGAGGAAGAGGAGGAGTTGGCTGCCCCACTCCCTGACGGTGCTGACAAACTTGTAGACCCTGCCTTGTCAGCAGGAATGGATGCAGAAAAGGCTGGGATAGAGCGAAGACGCTCGAACACCAGTGCAGGTACTGAGGCGGCTAATTCCTGCTGCGCATCACGCTTACGATCAAGTTCATCTAGCGCCTTTCGGAGCTCAGCTTGGGCCTCACTAAGGGCGGCCTGAAGGGCCCCTAGCTTATCTTCTTGTCCTGGCATGATAGGAGTACCAGAGCACCAGGAGGGAGGATAGAACCTAGACAAGAGAAGAGAGGGAGTGAGATGAGAGAGCAGTCAGAGTGAGGGAGAATCTCACCGATCTAGTGATGTGGCAGTAGAGCGGAGAGAGGGGCCACCACGGCTGCTGTTGAAGAGGAAAGCACTGCCACCCACATTGCGACCGCCATGGTCAGACACAAAAGACCGGTGACCGTGGCTCCGGCCACTGCTGCAGATGTTGAAGCAACGAGCACTCCTGTGGTGATGTGTGGAGTGAGCTCCCGTGGAGAACCTGTGGAAGTCAGAATAGCCGATGCAGTGGAGGCACGGATGGATCCAACAACGGCTGCAGTAGCATCAGCTGCAGATGAGGCTGCGGTTGAGACAGAAGCTGCTGCTGCAGTAACTTGAGTGTCAATGTTGGCCGCCACTGCTGCAAGCATTGTGAGTGAGGCTACTGCATGTGTATGTGCCTCTGTTGCACGCCCCACAGCCGTCTGAGTGGGCGTCCTGCAAGCACGGGCAGTAGCGGCAAAGGTTGCAGCTGCCCCTCCTACTGCGTCAAGCACGGCTCCGGCCAAACCGACGGAGTCTGTGTGCACAGGAAACACAGGGATGACGCCTGGGACCTCTAGGATTGGAGACGGCTCAGCAGAGGTGGCAGTAGCGGGAGATGGGCCAGCAGTGGTGTTGGCAGTAGACGCAGATGTGAAAGGTGGGGTGCCGGGTACGGGTTGCATTGTTGGACGGCGAGGAGGAGATGGTGGCAGATCGTCAGCTGTGTACACCTGACGGTTGATTTCCTCCTCATGCTCAGCGGCTTCCCTCTCTAAATCTCCTCGCCAGTAGTCTGCGTCGAGCATGCAAAACCAGAAGGGTGTGTCGTAGTCTGGTAGTGACGGGGGGTCGTAGTCCCTTGGGTCCTCCCACCCGTCGTCAGCGTCATGTGCAGCAGTCCGAGGGGAATCAAGCTCCTTGTTGGGGGGTCCGTCAAGCGGCGGTGAATTCAGGATGGCGACTGTGGAGACGAAAGGGATTGTGCAGGGGTACAGAGTGGTGTGCTAAGGTGCACGATGAAGCAGAAAGAGCCGCGAGGGTACGCGGGGTTGCCTGTGGAGCTTAGAGATGCGAGAGTACTGTCTCGGGAGGCTGAGGGCAATTGCAGGCAACAGTGGAGAGAGGAGAGATGGTTGAGAGAGCAGCCTAGAGAACAACTGAGGGTGGGTAGCACCTGAGAGCAGTTGTGGAGCGACCGGGAGTCGTGAAGAGCCCGAGAGAGGCGAGAGGGGCACCCAAGAGTGACGGGGAACCCGAGGGCAGCCGCGTGCAGCCGAGAGGGGCTGCTGAGAACACAAAAGGGGCTGAGGGCAGCTGCCAGAGAGGTCAGGGACCGGGAGCTGGCCGACAGCTCAGGACAGCGCGGGTCGCGAAGAACGGGCTGGCGGGCGAGAAAGTACCTGATGGCCTCGAAGAGTCGAGGGCACCCGAGTAGAGCAACAAGAACGGCTGCATCGGGCTGCCAGGCTATGAGGGCAGCAGCGTCTAACAGTGCAGTTACTTCAGGCCAAAGAGACGGCCAGCGGCGAAGAACGTCCGCTACGGAGATGCATGGGCCATGAGAAATGTGGGCCACGGAAGCTCAAGGACCAGGATCGACAAGCGGTGTGGTAGCATCCTCACTCCTCTGATACCAGTAATTGCTAGGAAGTTGCTTAATCAGACCGCATGTGGTGGGGCAAGTGAGAGAAGCAAGACATGGTGCGTGAGTCACGCCATGGATGCGGTAACTTGCCTTAGAATCGTGCAGTCAACCAAGACAATAAGTCAAGGGGGGGGGCGAGAGCGAGAAGTACCGGTGAGCACTTGCTCACCATGAGCGTCGAGCTCGAGTGGGCAAGTGCCGCCACCCGGGGGTCGAGCCCGACCTCTCGGAACAACCAAGGGCGGCTACTCACCAACACACGGTTGTGATGTTTTCAGTCATACACAGTTGTACAGTTGGTTATGACCACTCGGCCGTGTCCATGCTCGTGCAGATCCTTGAGGCGGACCCAGTTGGAGACAGAGTTCCCTGAGGTGATGCTCTACCCGCTGGAGGCAGCCTGGCAGCCTACCCAGTGTACCAGAGGGCTCCCACAGCCCACGGACTACGTTTGGAGGTCTTCAGGATTTTCTCGGTGGACAGCCCTGCCAGGCTGATTTACATGTTTGTTTTCTTACACTCTGTGGCTGTTCCCGGACGTAGGCGTGTCACCAGTCGTTGTGTCTGTCTTTTTGTTGTGCATCCGTAGGATCAGAAGGCGCTCCGTTTGGACGCTTGTGCGCAGAATTATGGCCAAAACAGTGGTTTTGGGCCGGTTCAGGTTTGACAGGCACCGCCGTGTGCGCCACCCGCCGTGAGCCACGGCGGCTATTTATGCTGTGGACCTGTCATTTGTTATTTCTCTCTGCATTAACTTCAGTTGAAGCTTGAGATACAAGTGCACGTGTCTCTCCCTACCCTTGCTGTCCCTTGCATGACCTGTGCGTCAACCAGCCAGACCCGTGCTGTCAGGCTAGCAAGCAGAAAGGCTAGGAAGCTTCCTGGAATCTTCTCATGGTATCAGAGCAGGCGAGCCAGTGCTCGTCGTGCTGCGCAGCAGAGACGCANGTGCATCCGTAGGATCAGACGGCGCTCCGTTTGGACGCTTGTGCGCAGAATTATGGCCAAAACAGTGGTTTTGGGCCGGTTCAGGTTTGACAGGCACCGCCGTGTGCGCCACCCGCCGTGAGCCACGGCGGCTATTTATGCTGTGGACCTGTCATTTGTTATTTCTCTCTGCATTAACTTCAGTTGAAGCTTGAGATACAAGTGCACGTGTCTCTCCCTACCCTTGCTGTCCCTTGCATGACCTGTGCGTCAACCAGCCAGACCCGTGCTGTCAGGCTAGCAAGCAGAAAGGCTAGGAAGCTTCCTGGAATCTTCTCATGGTATCAGAGCAGGCGAGCCAGTGCTCGTCGTGCTGCGCAGCAGAGACGCAACAGCTGCAGCAGCAGTGAGCAGCAACAGTGGCAACAGCCCACAGCAGCAGCAGCAGGTCCTGGTTGGACCCATCACCACCCTGAGACGCTTGAAGCAACAAGACCACGCAGCGACGCATATGCCATCATCCTGATGCGTCAGGAACCGCAACGGCAGGTTCGTGCTGCAGCTGCAGCGTGCCACAACGGCTTGAGGCCGTTGGAGCCCTTGCGCGCAGCAACAGCCTGTCCGAGGCCGCCCGTGTGGCGACTTGGAGCCGCAAACCGGGCGAGCAACAGCACCATCAGGGAGCAACAGCAGCAGCGGCGGCCATGGCCACTCACGCACCAGAGGCACCAGTACCTTTTGTAGGTGCTGACTCCAGCCATGCAGCTTCCTGGAAGCCGCACGGACGTGGAGGAGCCTCAGACGCAAATGGCGTCAGCCGCCATCCTCTCTTCACCCGCCTGTTCCGGACTCAAATAGCCACCAAAAGTTGTGCGCTATGGCTCGTTGGAAAGCTTAGATCTCAAGCTTTCCATCGCGCGCTTCCTCGCCTCATTTGGAGCTCTGTAGCCTCCAGCATTCACCGTTCCGCATCACTGATTTGAACTTTTCATCTTTTCGGCCTGAGCACAAAATCAGATTGTTTTGGCCTTTTTCCCCACTTTTTGGAGACAAACATTTCACCATTGTCTTCAGCATCCTCAGACGCCTCTGTGGTCCAAATTTCGCTTCATTTGGACAACCTTCAATTTTTAGTGGTGAAAATTTAAATTTTTAAATTTTCAGCACTTGGCCAATTTTTTGGTCAAAAGGTCGACTTTTGCCACCGTCCTAAATCGGCAAGAAACTCTGACGGTTCTGCGTTCGGACGACTTTTGCACCGCCTCAGCATGGAACCGAGCAGCTCCAAGGGCAAGGAGCTGGAGGACACCGTCACGAGCAGGGGCCGCAGCCCACACACAAAGGCGATTGACTTCCTGCTGGTGGAGCAGTCGTCACTCCGCCAGCGCCAAAATGAGCAGTCAACTACGCTGCGACAGATCCGCGATGCCTTGGTCTCTCTGTCTGGGACACCGGGACATCAGCCCAGGAGAGAGAGAGAGGCAACCCCATCGGCCCATGACTGCTGGCCCCACTGCCGCCCCTGCGCAGAGACGAGAGTCCATGGTCGAGGAGTGGGATCAGGCGCCACCTCCCACTGGGGAGGACGCGCTTCGCCGGCTGATGGAGCAGATGAGGAGCCTGCGCATTGAGACACCGGCGCCCAGTCCGAGGGGACAGCAGCAGCAGCAGCAGCAGCAGCAGTAGACCGACCCGCGTCAGGTCTCGGGTGCCGCTGGAGGAGCAGCGTTGATGCCTTTCATGCCCTTCCCACGCCCGCTCCTAGCACCACCAGAGGTCCAGCTCCCCACATAGCGACGACCCAAGGACTTCGAGACTTCCCTGCCTCGCTACGACAGCAAGGCGGGGTTTGACTGTTGGGAGGTGATGTTTCAGGTATGGGCAGACTCAGAGGGAGTCTGGCCCTACTACCACAGCCAGTACCAGACGACTGATCCGCTCCAGTCCCAAACGGCAGCGCGTGCCATGCGTGGACTGCTGTACGCAGTTCCACAGGAGACAGTGGTCGACTTCCGCCCCTTCCTGGGCGCGCTTGGGACAGGAGTAGGCGCAAACCCGCGCCGCGGCTGGGAGCTGGCGCTGACCCTTTTTGCAGCAGAGACTCACGCGACCAGGTCAGCGCGCCTTTGCGAGTTCCACTCNTGGGAGCGACGTCCTCTACGCCTTCCACACCGTCGTCCACCTTCACCCCCACCAGCTCCACCTCTGCCTCTCCTGCTTCCTCCCCTGCTACTCCGACAGCCACTGCAGCAGCCGTGAAGGGGAAGAAGGGGAAGAAGAAGAGGGGACCGCAGCAGCCTTCCGGTGGCACCGGACGGGCGGTCCGCTGCCACAACTGCGGCAGACCTCATCGCTACACTGAGTGTCAGCAGGAGTTGGACTAGGCGAGGATCACCCGCGGTCTTCAGGCAGCCCACGAGGAGCGGATCCGCACTGGAGCAGCAGCCCGTGCCGCAGCGCCCTCAGGGGCAGCACCGGCGACAGATCCTCCGCCATCCGGGGGGAGTACCACATCGGACCCGAGGGACCAGACCATCGCGGAGCTACGTCGACTGCTGGCACTTCGCTCACAGGGAGGTGCGAGTGTGCTGTCACAGCCGAGTGGTCCACAGACTGACTGTCCATCTGTGTTTGTGGCACGTGGTCGTACTAGTGGAGGGGCTGCGTCCCCTGGTGAGGATGAGTCTGACAGCACAGAGTGGTTGGATGAGTCGCATTGTCGTGCATTTTCCCGCTGTCCTGCCACACCTGCTGAGCGTCCACCAGAGGCAGCGTGCTCCGTTGCTTGTTGTACCGTGACCACCACAGGTCGTGAGGCGAGTGGCCAGTGGATCATTGACTCAGGGGCCACTCACCACATGACCTGCGACCGTACCGCCTTTGTCGTGCTTGGTCCTGTTGGGTTTGTTCGGTCAGTGCGGACAGGTTCTGGGCAGTCACTTCCTGTTCAGGGTACAGGGATCCTACGGTTCGATGGTCCATCTGGTCCCGTGTATCTTTCTAACGTGCTTTTTGTGCCTGATCTCGAGCTCAGCCTGCTCTCTGTCCGTGCCTGCACGAGGATGGGTCTCTCTGTTCACCACTCCATTGATGATGCCACGATCACTGCACTTGACACTTCCACGATTGTGTTGCGTGCCTCTGTTGTGGATGACCTGTATCGCATCGTGCGCTGCTCTGCTCCTGACTCTTCCCCTTGCTCATCTGCCCACGTCTTTGTCACGGGGGTGTTGTCTCCTGACCACCAGCGCCTGTTACATCGGCGCCTGTGTTATGTGAGCACAGACACTGTGTCCAGGCTCATTCGTACACAGCCTGCTCTCGGTCTTGACGCGGCTTCCTTCGAGAAGCCGCCCAAGACTGACTGTCTGTTCTGCGCTCAGGGCAAGATGTATCAATGCACCTACCCTGCCTCCGTCACTCGCGCGCAGCGTCCCCTGGAGCTTGTCCACTCGGACCTCCTCGGACCTCTCCCTGTCGAGTCTGTCGCTGACCGTGGTCGATATGTTCTTACACTCACGGATGACTTCACCCGCATGCGGTGGGTCTACTGCCTCCGCCACAAGAGTGACGCCGCTCTAGCCGTGTGCTTGTGGCTCATGATGGCCGAGCGTCAGTCTCGTCACTCCCTCCACACCTTCCGCTCTGACCGCGGTGGTGAGTATCTCGGTGAGCTGACCACTCACTTCGCCGAGCTTGGTATCTGTCACCAGCTCTCGGCCTCTGCTACGCAACAGCAAAACGGTGTATCCGAGCGCTGGAACCGCACCATGGAGGACGCGGTTCGCGCTATGCGCGCTGAGTGCGGTCTCCCGGAGTCCTTCGCCTTCGAGGGCTTCGCCTACATGACGTGGGTCTGGAACCGCCTCCCGCATGGTCCCTTGCCGGACCACGTCACGCCGTATGAGCTGTGGTTTGGTCACTGTGCGGACCTCAGGCTTGCTCGCGTCTGGGGTTCCTTGGCCTCTGTCTGGTACACCGAGGACCAGCAGGGGTCCAAGATCTCTCCGCGCGGCCGGATGTGTGCCTTCCTAGGTGTCTCCTTGCACTCCAAAGCGTGGCGTTTCTGGGATGCGGGTCGCCACCGCATCGTTGAGTCGCGCAACGCGCTGTTTTTTGAGGCACTGTCGTACCGCGACCTGTCTGCCATTCTCACCCAGACAGCGTCTCACGTTCCCACCTGTGAGACCTCCCATCGGATGGGGGAGTCTACCCCACAGGGTGAGTCCGTCCGGGGTGCCTACGGGGTGGGACCGTCGCTGGCCACCATTGACCCGGCCATCATTGACCCGGCCATCATTGCTGTCGGGCCTGTAGTCTCTACGCCTGCCCCGCTTGCGCCCGCCACGACTGTCTCGCCTGCGCCTGCCGCGCCTGCCTCACCCATGCCTACCGCGACTGCCTCGCCCGCGCCTGCCGCGACTGCCTCACCCGCACCTACAGCGCCTGCTTTGTCCGCACCTGCAGCGCCTGCTTCGCCCGCACCTGCAGCGCCTGCTTCGCCCGCACCTGCAGCGCCTGCTTCGCCTGCACCTGCAGCGCCTGCTTCGCCCGCACCTATAGCGCCTACTTTGCCTGTCGAGGCTGCACCTGCCGCCTCTTCGCCTGCGGCGCCCGCCTCACCCGCGCCCGCCGCGACTGTCTCGTCCGCGCCTGCCGCGACCGTCTCGTCCGTGCCTGCAGCGCCTGTTTCGCCCGCGCCTGCCGCACCTGTCTCGCCCACGCCTGCAGCGTCTCCAGAGACAGTACCTGCCCTCCCTGTGCCAAAACCATCGGTCAGCTCAGACTCGGGCTACCCCCGTGGACCAGGTGGGCGTCTCCGCCCACTGGCCTCACGAGCACCTTCGACTGCGGTTGCGCCACCCAGACGACGCACGCGCAGCGTGCACAGTGGTGACCCCGGCACAAAGGCTCTCGGCCTAAGTGTCTAAGGCACCTACACAAAGGTGCACCCAGCTTGTCCCATTGGGCACCAGCTGATCGCTGACCAGCACGAGGCTGGACAGGCAGCTGCCGCTGACCTAGTTGCGGTCCGTCCGACCCATGAGGCATGTGTCCTAGCCACCCGGAGCTCCCCTTTGACGGTCCCTGATCCAGACACGTTAAAGGAGGCTCTCTCAGGAGAGGATGCTGAGCAGTGGCGGGCCGCCTGTGAGGACAAACTCAGGGCCATCCGGGAGCACGGAGTCTTTGAGCTGGTCGACCGTCCTGAGGGACAGAAGGTCGTGCAGGCCAAGTGGGTCTTCCACAAGAAGGTGAAGCCTGACGGCTCACTAGACCGCTATGAGGCCCGCTTGACTGCCAAGGGATTCTCTCA
>SZWC01025209.1:6614-35474 GCA_023375785.1 Penium margaritaceum
GCTGCAAGCCTATCAGCGACAAAGTCCCAGAGGGCACCAACGCCTGGAGGAGAATCGGGTGGAACAGGCTGGGAGGCAAGACGCTGCAGCTCGTCTGCTTTGACATCACGGAGAAGGTCGGACAGCTCGGGGATTAACCCGTTGACCATGGTGTGCACAGCTGACAGCTGACCTGGTGCGGCCTTATCAAGTTCGCGAAGTAGCTTGAGCCCGCGTGCCCAATAGGCATCGGCCGACTCGTCCGCTCGCATTAAGACCGTGTTGAACTGAACGGTGAGAGCACTTTGTGCCGCCCGACCTTTGACTGTCGTGCGCCGACGAAGCATGGTGTACGCACCGACTGGGTCAGCCAGACGCTGAACAGCGGGGTTAGCATTGTAGGTGCCAACCTCGTCGACGAGGGTCTCAGGGGCAGCAGCAATGAGGGCGCGGACAGCGCGAGCAGACTCGTCACCGACAGGGGTGAAGGAAGGTGTGGCAGGGAAGTAGTATTCCCAAAGACGTTCTCTCTGGACCCATGCACTAAACCGGGTCTCCCAGGAAGAGAAAGCAAATCCAGTAGAAAAGACAGGAGGCTGGGAGAAGAATTCATGCTGGCGAGAGACTGCGGCAGGAGAGACAGCAGATGGGGTGACAGCAGGGTTAGAGGCAGCAGAGTTAGCACCAGGTGGGGTGGAAGAGACACCGGCACCGGCGCCAGCAGAGGAGCCTGCGGGCAGGACAGAGGCAGCAGGCAGCCGCTTGAGCACAAGCGCAGCCACCTCATCTACGAAGGCGGCGCGGTTGTCATTCGCGACTTTGAGACGATTTAAGCATCACACTGAGCGTCGCGAGCGAGGGCCAGCTGGCGCTGAAGGTCTGCTATGGCCGACTCGTCGTCACCAGGCATGGTGACGACTTATGGGCCTTGCCGAGAAAATTTCGGCAGAGTTTCCCCCGCCCCAGTGGGCGTGGGAAAACTGGGAATGCCTCAGGCACTATGAATATGTGCTGCAAGACAGCCCGACCCAAATCACACAGACAAGCCACCGCAGAGAAAAGAGACAGAGGAGGGGAGAAGGGAGATGCAGACAAGGAGACCTCACGAGGCGTGTGAGGGGCTGCGCAAGAGAGCAAGAACAGGCGGGACAATAGAAGCAGCAACAGCAGAGAGCATAGAGACGCAAGATGCAACCGGCACAATCAGTGCCAGGCAGCCTGTGGTGAAGGCGGCGCCAACGGTAGGAAGGATAACCGCTGCAACGACGGCCGCCGTGACGAGTGTGGTGATGTCAGAGGGTGCAGATGCGGATGCTGCAACAGCGATGGCTGTGGAGTTACGAATGGCCATAGCTGTAGCGGATACGACAGAAGATGCAGAAGTTGTTGCAGAGGCCACAGATGATGCAGCTGCCGCTAGCTGTGTCCCAATGTCAGCCGCTGCCGCAGCCAACGGTCCAGCTACAACGGCCACCTCAGTGTAAGACACAGCGGCGCGGCCAGCTGACGTTGATGCAGGGGCGCGTGTTGCTCTAGCTGCGGCGGCAAAGGTGGCAGCAGCTGCAGCTGCCGCGTCTATCACGGCGGACACGGTACGTGTGAAGGAGCGAGGGAGCTCTAGCGCGTCCTGACGCCAAGTTGAGTACGGCAACGCAGCAGCGGTGTCGTGCGGCTGCTGAATCCCCCCAGAGGCACTAGGGGAGGGAGGGCTTACCGAGCGTTGTAGTGCCGAGCTCTCCCCTGAGTCACCACCGAGATCCTCCCAGTGCGCCAGCATGACGAAGACCACCACCAGACGGTGGTGCGGAGACTGCTACAAGGTTGTAGTGCCGATTCTCCACAATGCCGCTTGCTGCTCCTATCACGTTGGTTATGAGGCTGCTGTGGTGCAGGTATTTGCTGCAGCTGCTGATGCTGCTGCCGTGCTGTTGCTGAGCTGCTGCTAACCTGTTTGCTGAGCAGCTGCTGATCTGCTGCTGAGTTGCTGCTGAGCTGTTTGCAAGCAGCTGCTGAGCTGTTGCTGAGCAGTTTGCTGAGCAGTTGCTGATCTATTGCTGAGCTACTGCTGAGCTCTTTGCTGAGTTGCTGCTGAGTTGCTGCTGAGGTGATGCTGCGCTGCTGCTAAGATGTTGCTGCGAAGCTGCTGAGGTGCTGCTCAGCTGCTGCTGAGTAGTTTGCTGCTAAGATGCTGCTGCTAAACTGCCGCTGAGCTGTTTGCTAAGCTGCTGCTGAGTTGCTGCTGAGCTAATGCTATGCTGCTGCTAGAATACTACTACGAAGCTGCTGTTGAGCTGTTGATGAGGTGCTGCTGCTGGACTGTTGCTGCAGAGCTGAGGAGCTAGATCCACTGCTGCTGGGATGCTGCGAGGCTGCTGCTGCTGAGCTGCGGAAGCTGAGTCGTTGTTCACGTTGCAACTGTTGCAAATACTGCTAGGAGACAGCAACGGACCCCCCCACGCTGCCGAAATTTTTCCGGCAGCGATTCCCCCGCCCCAGTGGGCGTGGGAAATATGGGAAGGCCGTGGGAACACTTGTAGGAACCTGTTCAAACCCCACCCAACCCAGGAATAGAGGGGAGCCCAACCAGCAGGAGGAGGGGAAGACCAAAGAGCCCGGACGGCAGAATGCCGTCACTTGCTGCTGCTAAGGCTACAGCAGTCAGCTGCTGTTGTGCTGGTAGATTGTGATGGCGGGGTGGATGCGCGATGCCAAGAGTGGCCGTCGCGGGTTTGGCCCAGGATACGTGGGCAGTAGATCGATCCGCTGCCCGTCTTCCACGCAAACTGCTCTGATACCAGTAGGCTGCTGAGCTAGACAAGTAAGCAGCAGCTGGGGTGAGGCTTGGAAGACACCAAGCGAGCAATAGTGTTAACGTGGAAGTTTAGACGCGTGTTTGTTAGAAAAACGACAGGTAACAGGCAATGAGGTGGTAGCCGTCGGGTGGGGGGGAGCGAGCGAGCGAGCAGCGAGCTCGATCTCGCACGCTCTCCCCCAAGTTCACTAAACTGAACCAAACTACCCACTAAAAGTTGCAACCTGTCAACTAGGTCACTGGAGGGAAGAAAGGCCAAGGAATAGGCCAGAGTATGAACCCGACGTAAATGTGTGTGCACAAATGCACGCCAGCCAGAGACACGTGAGATTTGATGCCTGGTTGATGCCCGGCTGTGAGACTCGCTGTGAAGTCATGCCACCATGGCGTAGCAGCCAGCAGGGGTTGCCTCTCTCCAGTTAGTCACCTACATCAGTGAGGTGAGTGTGCAACGAGGCCAGAGGTCACCGTATGGTACTGACACAAACCCAACATCAAGAGCATTTGCAGAGAGAAATGAAAACTAACACGTCCATGGCATAAGTACCTGCCGCGGCGCACAGCGGTGTCGCACGCGGCAGCAAAGGCTCTGTCCTAAAATCGGTCCAAAACCACTGTTTTGGCCGTAACTCTGCACAAACATGTAAGAACGCTAAGCCGTCTGAACCTAGACGTGCAGGATCACAAGCCGGATAATACGACTGGTCACATGCATGCATCCAGCATTAAATGGTGGACACACAATGCAAAAACATGCGAATCTGGCCCACGGCCAGTCCACCAATAAACTCCTGCGTGCTGCAGAAAAACTGCAAGAGGTCGCGGGTAGCATCCAGAGCTGTGGAATGGTCGTCGGTGAGCTCCAAGCTGGTAGTCCGCCACCAGATGACGCACCAATACCACTAGGGTCCGCATCAGGGATTTGCACGAGTATGGACACGACCGAGTAGTCACACTAAATTGTACAAATCGACAGGAACGTCACAAATCACAACACTCCCCCATGACCCGATTGTACGCATGTCCATACTCGTGTAGCACTGAGACGAGTACAACAACGAGTGCAACGATAGATGTGACACGGACACAGACACACCCCACACTCAACCACTCTCAGGCAAGGGGCAAAGCCCAACAGGATGAATGGCCACCACAAACGTTCCGCGTGCTAGTTCCTTCGTCAGCACGCTGCATGTGTGTGCTAACCCAAATGACGGAGATCCCGTGTCACTCCACCAGATCCCGCACAAAGTGATGCTCAACCGTAATGTGCTTCGTGCGAGCATGAAAGACACCAGAGCTCTCCGCAATGGCAAAAGCACTAAGGTTGTCGCAACGAAGTACAATGGCAGGTACTGACTGACCCAACTCAAGGAACAGGCGCTGTTGCCATACCGCCTCAGCAACCCCTGCACCTAGAGCAACACACTCTGCCTCCGATGAGCTACGTGCAATGCAACCCTGCTTCCAGCTGCACCAGGACACAACGGTACTGCTGAGCAAGAAGACGTAACCGGTGCGACTGTGTCTATCTGGGCTCCAGGCCCAGTCACTGTCAGTGTAACCATCAAGGACCGCCGAACACTGGCGGCGAAAGCAAAGTCCAAGGTACGGTGTGCAGACCACGCACCGCACCACTCCCAAACGTGCGTGAAGGGCTCTAGCGCGTGGTGCCTGTGAGAACTGGGCAAGGAGGTTGACGGCAAAGGCAATGTCCGGACGTGTGGTAGTGGCCAACTACATCAGAGATCCGATGAGACAGAGATACAAGGTCACATCCACTGTCTTCCCCGGCTGTGTGGGATCGTCCACCTTTAGGGCATCCTGTCGGTGAGGGGTGATAGGTGTGGAAGCCGTGGGCACTAGGCGGAGGAGGTCGTTGAAGCGCTCCCCCACAACACGTGCGTATTGGGCCTGATGCAGCAGCAGCGCCCGACATCTACTATCTCGCACAATCTCCATGCCAAGAAAAATCGCCACAGGACCAAGGTCCTTCATCCTGTAGGCAGACTAGAGGATAGCCTTGGCCTCGTTCACGGCCTCAAGTGAAGGAGACGCGATCCGAAGGTCATCGACATAGACCAAGATGGCGGTAAACTGCTCAAGCGTCCGTCGGATGAAGAGAGAGGGATCTGCCTCGCTCTGTACATATCCTACACAAGTCACGGTGCTCATGATCTCCTGGTTCCAACAGCGATGAGACTGTTTGAAATGGTACAAGGACTTGCGCAAGTGCCAAACCTTTTCACCGTCCTTAAAGCCATGTGGCTAAGCCACGTAAATCTCCTCATCCAAAGAGCCATGGAGGAACGCAGTGTTCACATCTATCTGGTGGAGATCCCAGTCATGCTGAGCCACTACACCGAACAGAGCTCGAGCTGAGGTCATGCGGCTGACAGGGGCAAAGGTGTCAGTGTAATCGATGCCCTCAATCTGAGACTACCCTTTGAAGACTAAGCGAGCCTTGTGGCGTTCTAATGAGCCATCCGGCTTCACTTTCTTGAGCAAGACCCACTTGACCTGAATAGCCTTCCTCCCAAGTGGAAGGTCGACTAGCTCGTAAACTCCATGCTTTCGGATGGCGCGAAGCTCATCCTTGTAGGCACCACACCAAGCGTCAGCATCCTCTGATGAGAGAGCTCCCCTTAGTGTGCCCGGGTCAAGAGCCATAAAGGGAGAGCTCTGCGTGGCAAGATCACACGCCTCAGTGCTAGGTCTAACGACCACAAGATCAGCTGTTGCATCACAAGTGATAGGAAACTCGCGAGTGACGAGATCGTGCCCTACGGTGCATGTTCGATGTACCTCTGTGTGCTCAGTGCGGGCACTCAGGCCTAGGACCTTTGTGCCGGGATCACCACTCGTGATGCTGCGAGTGGAGCACCTGAGTGAGGGACCAGACACTCGCTTGGCTCCGGAGTCCAATGGTTGACGACGACCGCCAGGCTCACGAGAGTAACCTGGGCTCGAGGGGCGCACCTCAGGCTCAGGACCAGGCACAACCATGGATGGGGAGGGATGAGGCAAGGGAGCTGGTGATGCCGTGCGAGGAGATGCGTGTGTGGGAGACATGGGACTCGGTGTGACAGTAGGAGCAGGTGAGACAGGGCCACGCACAGAGGCAGGAGTTCCAGCGGACACCGGTACGGTCACAGGAGTACACACTGGTACAGGATCATGGGTACCTGTGGAGTGTGAGGGCATAGGGGTAGAAGCCGGCGGTGCTAGAGAGGTCTCTGGGTCGACAGCGATGATCGTTGGATCATCAAGAGTCGGGGACCGCAAAGTGGAGGGGGCTCGAACGGACACATCAGCTTGGCGAGAGGTGCCTGCAGGCGCACAATCCCCCATCCGTCGAGAAACCTCACAAGTAGGGACATGCGTGACAGACAGCGACGTGATCGATGTCAGATCACGGTAGGTGAGAGGCTCAAAGAAGAGTGCATCGCGTGACTCGACAATGCGACAACAAGCAGGATCCCGAAAGCGCCAGACCTTCGACTGTGGGGAGATGCCTACGAAGCCACACAAGCAACCCCGCGGTGAGACCTTGGACCCTTGCTAGTCCTCAGTGTACCACACAGAAGCTAAGGATCCCCAGACGCGAGAGAGGTGGAGGTCAGTACCGTGGCCGAACCAGAGCTCATACGGTGTGACGTGGTCCAGGAGGGTACAGTGCGAGAGGCGGTTCCAGACCTAAGTCATGTAGGTGAATCCTACAAAAGCAAAGGACTCCAGGAGACCGCACTCAGGCCGCATAGCACGAACCGCATCCACTATGGTGTAGTTCTAGCCTTCAGAAACACCGTTCTACTGAGGAGTAGCAGGAGCCGGGACTTGGTGAAAAATCCCCTGCACGGTGAAGAAGCTGTCCATCTCGCCAAGAAACTTGCCGCCGCGATCTGAGCGGAAGGTATGCTTCGTGTGGCAGGACGGACGCTCAGCCATCACTAGCCAGAGCCGAACCGTGAGAGCGTCGTCACTCTTATGGCGCAGGCTGTAGACCCACCGCATCCGGGTGATTTTGTCAGTCAGGGTTAAGACATATCGACCCCGATCGAACAGAGACTCGACAGGAAGAGGACCAAGAAGGTCCAAATGGACTAACTCAAGAGGGCAAAGTGTGCGAGAACAGGAGTTAGGATAGGTACAACGATGCATCTTACTCTGAGCGCAGAAGAGACAGTCGGTCTTGGGCAGCTTCTGAAAAGAAGCCACATCAAGAACGAGGGCAGGCTGTGTCCGAATGAGCTTCGACACAGTGTCGCAGCGGACATGACACCGACGGCGATGAAACAAACACAAGTTATCAGGGGACAGAACGCTAGTGACAAAAACACGAGCTGAAGGGGAGGGGGAGCAAGGAGCAGAAGTCCGAGAAACATGATACAGGTCATCCACAAAAGAGGCACGAAGAACAACGCTACGAGTGTTAATAGCAGTCACAGTCGCGGAGTCTGCAGTGTGCTCGACACAGAGTCCCATCAGTGTGCAGGCACAGACAGAAAGCAAACAGAGCTCAAGGTCAGACACAAATAGCACCTCGGAAAGATACATGGGGTCCAGACGCACCATCAAAATGCACAACCCCAACACCCTCAATTGGCAAGAGCTGACCAGAGCGAGTGCGAATGGAACGAACAGATGCAAGACGGCCGAGAACAACAAAGTCACTACAACGACAGGTCATGTGATGAGTGGCATCGGAATCGATGATCCAATTGCCACTGGCATCACAAGTGGAGGACGTCACTATACAACGGGCAACAGAACACTCGGCCTCAGACGGATGCTAGGCAGCAGGTGGGGAGGAACGACGAAGAGCACAAAGGTGAGACTCATGAATCCAATCAATACAGTCAAGCCCATCGTCATCACATGCCGACTGTGTCCCCCACACAAGTCATCCTAAGCCACAAGAATAGACGGACAGAAACTCTGTGAACTACCTGGCTGTGACAACACACTCGCACCTCCCTGAAAGTGAACCGCCAGAAGGTGTCAGAGATCGGCGATGGTACGATCACGTGGGTCCGGGTTGCCGTTGCTCACCGATGGTGAAGCGGGAAATGCTGCGGCCGTGGTCTTTGCGCGCTCGGAGGATGTGCTGCTTGACGTAGACCATAGTGCGTGCGCAACCTGAAGCCCGCAAGTGATCCACACCCAGTCGAGCGGCTACTGGCACTCGATGTAGCGATGAGCATCTCCACAGTTGTAGTAGTGAACAGAGCATCCACTGATACTACCTGACGACGGGTGATGTTGTGACTACTGCTGACCTGAGCCGCGCCTCCGTCGCCCTTTCTTCCCCTATGCTGCTGCCACAACACCCTGTGTCTGAGTCGGTGTAATCGGGGTAGAAGGGGAAGAGGAGGATGTGGCAGAGGATGGAGGAGACTACAGGAGGGGTGTCGGTGGTTATACGATGACTGTTGTAGCAAGGGAAGTCTTGTGATGAGCCACGACTGCCTCACGGGCGGAAGTCACTTGGAGGAAGACCTGGTGCACCCAAGGAAGAAGCTGCAATGAGGCCAAAGAAGGCTCGAACACAGTGTCGTTGTACCTCGTGAAGATGTCTGTGTGGTCAAGGCAAACTCTGAGCATGATCGTGTGGAGCACCCACAGTTGTGTACCTCCGGAGGTCCCAAGGCGCGTGTAGGTGCGCATGGCGTGTCGCCAGTAGTCGGCTGCAGGCTCGGCAGGCCCCTGACGAAGGGGATGAAAGGCACGAATGTGGGTGTCACGGTTGGGTGTGTCTCTGCGGCAAACAAGGATAATGCCAGGTCCCAGCCATCGTGTGGATCAACGCCAGTGCCTGTGCCGGCCTCACCAAGGAATGAGCAAAAGTGGACGACGGTCTCGCGCGGCATGGCGTAAAGAAGTCCGTGCATCGCCCTAGCCACTGTCAGCACTTGTGCTTGGTGCGTAGTATGATACGGACTGTGGTAGTAGGGCCACACTCCCTGTTAAGTAGCCCAAACCTGGAAAAGGATCTCCCATGAGTCAAATCCGTCCTCGTTGACATACCGTGGGGGCGGTGTCTCAAAATCTTTGGGTTGCTACTCTGTAGGAAGAGCAACCACACGCTGAGAAGGACGAGGGATGGGGAAGACATCAGGAAGAGTTGAGTTGCTGGGGTGGAGGTCAGGCGATGATCGAATCTCCGGAAACCGCGATGTGTGTGGGGGTTGAGAGCTCGTCTGGAGCTGGCGGAGACGCTCCTGAAGTACACAAATTTCATGCTCACGAGAGTCGTCCTCCATGCCTGGCATGTCTGGATCCTCATCCCAAGGATCAAGAGGTGGCGGGTCGCATCCAACTCGTGTCTCCGTTGCTAGAGCTGACTGTTGTGTAGAGGGTGCGACACCGGCAACTCTCTCAGAGGTCTGCCGCAGGGCAGCGCATTGACCCGGAAGAAGCTCAGTGAGTGGACGAATGGCACTTGTCCACTCCCGCTGTAGGCAACACATCTCATTCAGATGGCTCCATAGGTCCTCAATAGCTTGTGAGCGTGGGCTCATGACCCATGAGGAGGAAGAAGAGGGATCTAGTATCCTCTTTCCCTTATCACCGGACGGAGCCATGTCACCACTCATTATGAGCCGAGAGCTCAACTTGGTTGGATTGCGAAAACTTTAGCGGTTCTCGAGGAGTTGAAAGGCTGGCAACTTTTGACTCTCTGACAAAGAATTTGACTAAGTAAAAGTGGTGACGTCAGCAGGTGGTTGCTGACGTCAGCATGACCTGATGACGTCAGCAAGAAAAATTTTGACTTCAGCTCCCCTCCTTTCCTCTCCTTTTTTTTTGTTGTTCCCCTATTGCGCAAGGGGCGTCTGGTCCGCAGCAGTCGTGCGGAAGGTGCGTGGAAGCTCCGCTACAGCTTCTGCTCGGCTGCTGCTCCTGATGCGCTGGCGCCAGCCGTTGCAGCCGCACGGCTACTTGTGGAGCAATGGCAGCGGCTGCGCACTACTGAGGGCTACGGCTCAGCTGTGTGCTCGCCGAGAAGTGTCTCACCCCTCTGATACCATGAAAAGATACGTGGAAGCTTCCTAATAACACAGCCGGCGACTAGGCGTCAGTGCCTGGTCAAACGGTGACGACAGTCACAGGTCGTACACACAACGGCAAGGGTCTGGCTAGGAGACACAAGGCAAAGTGTCATAATGCTTTAATAGCATTTACTGAGAGAGATGAAAAATGACAGGTCCATAGCATAAGTACCTGCCATGGCGCACTGCCGGTGTCGCACGCGGCAGCACATGATCTGTCATAAAATCGGCCCAAAACCACTGGTTTGGCCGTAACTCAGCGCAGACATGTCATAACACTACGCCGTCTGGACCTAGACGTGCAAGATCACAAGCCGGACGCTACGATTATCATATGCATGCATCTGGCATCAAACGATGGACACACAATGCAAAAACATGCAAATTGGGCCCACGGCCAGTCCATCGATAAACTCCTGTGTGCTGCAGAAAAACTGTAGGAGGTCCCGGGTTGCGTTCAGAGCTCTGGAACGGTCGTCGTTTAGCTCCAAGCTGGTAGTCTACCACCAGATGACACACCGGTACCACCAGGGTCTGCATCAGGGATCTGCACGAGTATGGACACGGCCGAGTGGTCACACTAAACTGTACATGTCGACAGAAACGTCACAAATCACAACAATTGCGTGTATTGATCAATGTTCCCACTGTCATGTGACTGTCAGCAACCTGGCCACACCTGTCCAGGATCTGTCAGAGACCTGGATCATCGACTCCGGAGCCACGTATCACATGACAGCCTCGTACGAGACCTTAAGTGTCCTCGATCCCGTCACCAATGTCTCTCGGGTTCGGAAGGGCTCTGGTCAGGTGTTACTCGTTCATGGTGTCCACGTTGTTTAGTTCCGTGGTCCTGCTAGTGATGTCTTTGTTATTGATGTCCTCTTCGTCCCTGGCCTTAAGCTCAACCTCTTGTCTATCACTGCCCTTGATCGCATGAGCATGGACGTTTTGCACTCGCGTTGCGTTGGCACTGTGTTGTTGCGTCCGTCATGTCGTGTCGTCTTGCTTGCCGCTACCCGTGGAAACTTGTGGCACGTCTTGCGCCTGTCTGCTTCTTCCTCATCGGTCGACACTAACCACGTGTTTGTTACTGGCACACTCTCTTCGCAGCACACATGTCTCTTGCATCAATGCCTCTCTCACGTCCACTCTGCCGCTCTCGACAGCATGCTTTGCACGCAACCAGCCATAGGCCTTGATCAAGCCTCATTTCCTCTGTCATGTCTCACCGAGTGCATTGATTGTGCTTAGGGAAAGATGTACCGTTCCACCTATCCCTTGTCTGCCTCTCGTGCAACCAACCCGCTCGACTTGGTCCACTGTGATGTCATGGGTCCGTCGGAGAGCACATTCGTTCCGTCGTGACACTAACAGATGACAACCATCACTATAACGAGACTGGCTTGTTCGTGTTGAGTGCGAGTGTGGTCAACCCCTTTGCTGCTTCCACTCTAAGCGCACGGGTTTGTTTATAGGAGAGACCACATTCTTCCTCATAACCTGTGGCGTCCATCATGAGACTTTAGTGCCTTACACGCTTGTCCAGAATGGCGTCTTTAAGCAGTGGAACCACACCATGGGCCATGGCTCACACTGTCTGCACCATGCGGGTTGATTCCGGCCTCTCTAACAACTTCTACTTCGAGGCCATGACCTACATGACATGGTTCTGGAACAGGATTACCCACGGACCCATTTACCATTAGTCCACGCCATTCAATCACTGGTGTGGAGAGCGAGCCAACCTCCGTCCGGCCCGCGTCTAGGGCTCCATAGCCAACACGTAGCTGCCTTCCCCAAACTAGGATAGCAACTCGAGCTTCACGACCATCCTTGCACCTTATTGTGTGTCTCGCGTCAGTCCAATGCATGGCGCTTCAGATGTCCCATCCGGCACTACATTGTTGATTCCCAAGACGGCCTCTTCTTTGAGCACCTCGTTTGCTCTAGCACGTCGATGTTCCTTCCGTCGCGTGGAGTGGTCGGTCCGTCCTCCATCTAGCTGCGTCCGGGCGTCCCATCGTCTACGCCTATGTGTCCCTCTGTACCGGCTGCCCCATCTGTGTCCGCCAGCCTCTCCAGGCCGGCTACCCTGTTCATGTTCGCCAGCCCCTCCGGGCCAGCTGTCCCATCCGTGACCACCAGCCCCTCCTAGTCGGCTGTCCCCTCCGTGCCCGCCGGCCCCTCCTGGCCCGCTGCCCCGTCCGTGTCCGCCAGTCCCTTTGGATTCGCTGCCCCGTCCATGTCCGCCAGCCCCTCCAGGCCGGCTACCTTGTTTGTGTCTGCCAGCCCCTCAGGGCCGGCTGCCCCATCCGTGTCCGCTAGCCCCTCTAGGCCCCCTGCCACGTCCATGTCTACCAGCCCCTCTGGGCTGGCTACCTCATCTGTGTCCGCCAGCCCCTATGGGCTGGCTGCCCCATTCGTGTCAGCCAAACCCTCCGGGTCGGCTCCCCCATCCATGTCCGCCAGCCCTCCGGATCCTTTGCCCCATTCGTGTCCGCCAGCCTCTCCTGGCTGGCTGCTCCATGCATGTCTGCGAGCCCCTCCTGGTCAGCTGCTTCGTCCAAGTCCGCCAGCTCCTCATGGTCGACTGCCCCGTCCGTGTCGGCATGCTACACACGTGGTCTAGGAGGGAGCCTTCAACCCAGGCTGATAGTGAGCACTCAGGTCGCCCCCTCATGCCCTTTAACACTACGACCCCCTGTCATCCCACAAGGCTCATTGCAACCTGTCAGTTCCACATCCACACTTGTAAGTGGGGACCCTGGTGCCAAGGTACTTGGCTTGGCTACATTTTCAGTCATCACTGACCTACATCAAGGGTCAGCTTTTGGCTATGCCTTGCTCCATAAGGAGCACCGGTACACTGTTGCGGCCGCACTCACGCGTATGCCACCAGGGGCATGGGACGCACCCGTCCTTACTGACTACCCCACGGAGCGACCAGGGGACCCGGCCACCCTCCGTGACTTGGTTGGCAGTCCAGACAATAAGAGTCGTACTGGCTACATCTTCCTTGTTGGCGGCACGGCTGTGCCCTGGCGCAACGGCAAGCAAGGCAGCATTGCACAAAGCAATGCAGAGGTTAAGTATGTTGCCCTTGGTTGTGGCATTTGTGAGAGCGTGTGGTTGCGCCGCCTGTTGTCCGAGTTGCATTAGTTAGTCCTATCCATCACCCTACACTCTGACAATGAATGAGCCACGGCCATTGCTCACAATGATGGTATACATCAAACTCACTCAATACACGTCAATGTTGAGTGTCACTATGTGAGTTCGTTCTTCCATGACGGCAACATCAACATTGTGTGGGTTGAGATAACACGGTAGTTGGCAGACTTCTTGACCAAGGTAGTGAAGCGTGACTCGATCAAGAAAGTTGTGAGCCCAATTGGTGTGCGTCCGTGAGGTTCTCTCTTTCTCTCTTTCCGTGTCCGCTTGGTCTTTGTGCTCTATGCCCGGTGGCGGTGTTGGTTTTTCACACATCTCCCATTTGTACTTTGTTGTGTCCTCCCGGCTCGTGTACACCGGCGTGCAGATGACTGAAGGCAAGATGCGGCACTGCTGGAGTGTGGTCTGGTGGAGCAGACACAAGCTGTGGCCTACACATAGTCCACTGGAGCCTCATCCCTCCAACATGCTCAACTCCATCGGTAGACCTCCTCGGCACTCGTGCCGCCAGTAGTCCTTGTCAATACATATGCTATTCAGACGCGTACAACACCATGTCTGACTGCACTGTTGCATTTGCAGCGCCATGTTGTGCCTAGGGTCCAAGTTTCATGATTTTCGGGCACTGTTGGTGCCGGGGATTTGCGTAGACGCTGCCTAGGTTTAGGCAGCCGTAACTCCACACTGTCATTTTTCTAGGTGATTCTAATCACACGACTGCGTTCACAGCGTGCCTACTATAGAATGGTCATGTTTTTCAAGCAAAACGGATGACACCCAGGTTTTGGGCTGTGGGCCGTCTGGCATGGCTCACCGAGAAAACCCTGTTTGCTAGAAAACAGGTCTACTTTCTCATTGGCTGGCTAGCTAAGTAACAAGTTCCACAGAGCTTATGGGGAGCTAGAACTTGGAGGGGTCTTCCATTGTTGTTTATTCTCAGTTCTTAATCAGTCATTTCCACTTTTTAGTTGTATTCTAGCGCGAACTGTGGCGCACGCAGTTTTGAGTAACAAACACCAGAGCTCTCAGACTTAGGCTCCGGTGCAGCAAACTGAGGGGGCAGCTTAAGAAACAAGCGTGGGTTTCCCCACGCGGCATCAACAACGCTGCTGCCCAAACCTGCTGCTATAGGAGAATTCCAGCTGCCGGTATGCTGAGACACTCGACGGCTACATTGACACCATCAGTGTTTTTCTGATGCGTCCTCACGTGCTGTCCAAAGTTTTCTCGTAGACCACCTTCCGGGGTCCATTTTCTTAGTCTCTCTATCCTTGCTCATTCATAGTACTGTTACGTAGAGTTTATGTTTCTGCACTTGCTCCTTTGGATTTTTCATTCAGACAATGGAGGAGCCCGTACGCTTATTACGTTCTCACCAACTGTTGTTTTGAAGCTTTTAGGTAGGTAAGTGTTTTTTCACGAGTTGGTTGGAACTGTGCGTATTGTTGCACGCATGTGGGTGAGACTATACCTACACACTTGTGTGTTTGGTTTGTCACTATCTTTAATGATTCAAAGCACGTCTTTGTCGTCTCTCCACCTTTTGCAGCACCGTCTATCACATTGTTGCATTTGGAGCGTCTCCTCATAGACAGCACGTTCCTAGGGGATTTTTCTATTCCCTCATGGTCTTAGAGTAGTGGAGGGACACAACCTCTTCCAACCACCATACAGCACAGAGCAGCGGCATCGAAAGCATATGGGTTAGGCTGGGCTAGGATGGGTGGGGAGTACAGGTCCTAGCAACATGGAGGCACTGAGCTAAGGGCTCCCAAGACATAGTCCACCTGAAGAGTCAAGGACAGAATGCTACCGAAAATACTTTGACAGTTGCTCTCATCGCGCCTTCCTTCTTTGCACCAAAGTGAAGCTATGGTGATGGAGTATTAGGCCGCCTCGGTAGCATCAATAGCTGCTACCACGGTAGTAGCTCCACCCAACTGCCTTCATCACAGTAGGTGCGGCTACTCTCAATAGCAGCAGCAATAGCATTAGTCGCAAGAGCAGCAGAACCTACAGTAGCACTAGTACCAATAGTTGTCGTAGTCGCATTGGCAGCAACAACTGCAGCAATAGCTACATTAGTAGCAGGTGTAGTAGTATCAGCAGCAGTAGCCATAGCAATAGCAATTGCAGCAGCATCCATAGTAGGAGCCGCGGCAGCCGCAGAGCAACAGCAATGGCGACGAATATGTTTTCTTGAGGACCACTGAGAATTTGCAAAAGTCGTGCGGCATGGTAGTTGTGCTTGTCGCTACCGCTTGAGCTCCTTAGCTGGAAGGAAGCTACTTTGCCGCTTTGCTTCCTCTCGAGCCCGCCTGTTGATAGGCTCGGTTGATGAGCTCATCGACCAACAAGCTCGTCAATCGACGAGCTCATCAGCCAATGACCTCGTCGCTCGATGTCCTCCCTTCCATTCCTTTTTTAGTGTGAGGGTCGAGCATGCCCTCCTTTCCTGCAATTTGTTGAGACCTAGGTATTCAAGGACTTGTCCTGTTGCCACAAGAGACAGTGCATCCTCTGTTTTACCCACCATCCTCTTTGGCCGAGAACCTCACATGTTGGTTTCTTTCCCATGCAGTATGAGACCACCTACATCATGTCCTTGACGGTTCCCATGCCTGGTCTGGTTTCCGTACCAGCCTCTTTGGCTTTGTGGATGCCACATGGAGTGGCACTGGCCTCTGCCGCAATACTAACCTACCATTTATGTGCCACCTTCTCCATCCTACACCCCTCCATCGTGACTCTAGCGAGAATCACCATCTTTCTCAATGTCGTGAGCTTGGTCCTTTCATGAGTTGCCGCATGGTCGGGACGCATCTGCTGTAGCTTGCCGATCCCTTCCCATCTACAGCCTTTGGTTGTCCCCTCTGGTGTGAGTATTACCGTCGAGTCAGGAGGTCACCTTTGTTTGTCGGATGGAGCCCTTCGGGGAGTGTTTAATAGTCAGGCCATGTCACCTATGGAGTGGATAGAGCATCTGTAGTTCTTCACCCTGCCTCGTCTCCTTGCTATGACTTCTTGATGTGCTAAGCGCTCTCATGAACTTGTTTGTAGTGTTGCATAGTTTCATGTAACTGAAGCGTCTCGTGTGTGGAATGGCTTCTTGATCACGGAGCCACTCATCACATGACTTTGTCTCATGCCGCATTTGTCTAGTTTGAGCCTGTCAGTGATGCACACTTTGTCCATACTGGCTCTTGTCAATTGTTGCCAGTTCTGAGTGTTGGTGTTCTGTGAATTCGGTTCATCGGGTGACACCTTATTGCCTAATGTCATCTTTTTCCCTACGCTTGAGATCAGCTTACAATCAGTCACTGCCTTGGATGATCAGGGCATTGACTCTGTTTCATCTCATGGCTTCGGAACTATGTCGCAACTCTCGTTTGGCCATCTCATTATGTGCGGTATGTCTTGTGAAAAACTGTATCGTGTGTCCTTGTTTGTACCATCAACCGATGCCACTCTCGCCACTCATGTGGATGTTGGTCCCTCGCCTTCCCCTGTGCACACACACTTGCTCCATCGTTGCCTGTGTCACGTGTATACAGTGACCATGCATAGCCTCTTACATTGTTAGCATGTTGTAGATCTTGACCCTTACACATTCCTCGTGCCCTGTACTGTTGACTTCCTTGATTGCATCTAAGGCAAGCTTCATCGCTCGTCCTTCCCATCGTTTGACTCCCGTACACTACATCCCCTTGCCATTTTCCATGTGTTTATCATGGGCCCACTCCTTGATGAATTTCTGGAGGGTGTCAAATGGTACGTCTTGTGTCTTAAAAACGACGTCTCTCAATTTTGCTCGATCTTTGCCCTTCGCCAGAAGAGTGATGTTTGTCCAACGATCGAGTCTTAACATGTCCTGGCTGAGCATGCTTGCCAGCATAAGCTCTGAACATTGCACTCTGATTATGGTGGGGAGTTCATGGGTTCCATAGCTTACTCCCTCCTTTCTCAAGGGGTAGATCTGGAGTTCTCTGCTAAATATACACCATAACAGAACAGAGTGTCAAACATTGGAACTACACTTTGCTGACGGTGTTTGTACCCTTCTTTTCAATTCTGGCCTCCTTCCGTTGTTTATCTTTGAAGCCATGTTTCTACATGATGTAGGTTTGGAACCGTATTCCATAAGGTCTGCTGCCTCGTCATGTCACGTCGTTTGAACAATGACATGGTCTTTGTGCTGACATTTGCCTTCCTCGTCTAGGACAACATTGGTTGCATTTGGTTCCCTGAGGACCGACGCAATGGCAAGCTATCTCCTCGAGGTCGTCTCTTTCTTTTCCTTTGTATCTCCTCTTTATCCAAGGCCTTGCACTGTTTGGACCCCAGGAGTAGTCAGGTTGTATAGTCTCATGATGCTCTCTCCTTTGGGAGTACTTTCTCTTGCAATGTTACTCGTCCTGTTCAATCACTTTTGCCCTTCTCTCGTCAATGGGGGAGGTGGTTTCCGTGGAGTATCGTTTGGTAGTGGCTACGCTTTCTAACCTACATCTGTATTGTCACCTACATCATCTCTTATAGCATATGCCTCGTTGCCTGTGTCTCCTATCGCATCTGCATCATTGCCTACGTCATCTCCTATTGTGTCTATCATTGCTTGCATCATCTTCTATCACATCTGTGTCGTCACTTGTGTCATCTCATGTTGTATCTACATAGTCGCCCGCATCATCTCCTGCCACATTTATGTTGTCTCTACTTACTTCACTGCCTACATTACCAGTTGTGGTCCAATCTGTATTAAACCCAGTCGCATCCTTGCAACCCCCTATCTCGTCACCGTTCATTGGCGTGCAAGGCAGTCATATGAGACCCTTGCAGTCCGCACCTCACTATGTCTCCCCTGCCAGCCGTACAACATTGGCTGATCCCTCTGGGCCTGTGTGGTCAGCCTTTCTAGTTCACAGTGGTGTTGTTGACCCCACACAACCTACTCCTATCTTTGGTCTCGATGCTCTTGGCCTTGTTGGCGGGAATGGTGCAGCCTGACACCGCGCTGGGATATTATCTTATTGCTCATGAGTTCCATTGAGCTATTACAATAGTTGGGTCTGCTCGGCCTCTGCCTTATCCCTTAGTCACCAACGCACTTGTTGTGAGTGTCACCACAACATGTAAGCTTGGACCAGACATAGTGCAATGAGCACTCTATGCTGAAGATGCAACACTTTGGAGCAAGCTATGCGCAAGGAACTTGGTATGATTGAGGAGCATGGGGATTATCAAAAGGTGAAGCTCTTGCCTGGTCGTAAAGCCATATGAACTCGTTGGATGTCTCAAAGGAAGGAGAGGTCCAATGGCTCAATGGAACGGTACTAGGCCCGTCTCACGGCCAAGGGACTCTCTCTCATTGGGAGAGTGCATCCTCTATGCCTTTTTGCATAGTAATCTCTAGGCAGAGATCTATCAAATCCAAAATCTAGGGTTTGAGGATGCCACAGACAGGGTTTGGCGCCTACAAAATGCCATGTATTGCCTGAAACAATTTCCACGTTGAAACCTCAAGATTTCCGCTACCTTGGAGCGAGGATGGTATCATTGAAAAACAATCAACCTAGCTCTATTTGTGCATTCATTCTCTATACCCTTCATCGGTGTCTCAGTCTATGTAGACGACCTCTTGATCGCAATCCCCGACCCTTCGGTTGTCCAGGCTGTAAAGGATCTCCTCCTCCATTGTGTGTTGAGAATGAAGGATCTTGGTCCAGCTCATGTCTTCTTGGGAATGGGTATTGAGCGTGATCGCTAGTGTTGCAAAATGTATGTGCATCAGGCAGGTCACATCAAGACACTGCGGGAGTACTTTTCTAATCTGTTGGCCACAGTCTCCTTTGCATCCATGCCTCTGATGCGTGCTGGATAGAGGCTTATTACATTTGCAGACCCACCTTGTCTGGGGAAGCCTGTCAATGAAACAACGTAACTCTGAGTTATTAGCTTCCTCATGTTCCTTGGGTCCACAACACGAGCAGATGTTGCCCTTGCTGTGAACATCTTGTCCCAATGCTCACGGCATCAGCATCTGCTCCATCCGGAGGCTACACTATGCATTTTTTGGTATGTTTTGTCAATCCCATGCCAGGGCTTCTCCTTTCACGTGCAGCGGTCTATGGTTGTTTACGGGTGTATTGACAGTGATTGGATCCATGATCACAATGTGCATAGCTGGTCCGGTTACATCTTCCTTGTTGGAGGCATGGTTGTCTAGTGGAAGAGTGGCAATTACAGTTGCGTATAGCAGAGCTTGACAGAGGCTGAGCATGTCGCATTTGAGGGTGGGATTTGTGAGAGGGTTTGGTCATGCTGTTTCATGCAGCAACAATGCCAACCCATTTGTTGCACCACAATCCCGTTGCAACAATGATAGCATGCGCCGCATAGCAAAGCATGATGGCATGTGTCACGCGTACACAAAGCATATTAAAACTGAGTATCACTTAATACACGAGCATGTTTCATGTGGCGATGTTTGTATCGTGGGTGTTGACATGCAAAAACAGCATGTAGACATCCTCAGAATAGTGCTGTGTAGCGACAATTCAAGTTTGCGGTATACAATATTAGAATTCTGCTAATTCTGATATGCTTGTGCTACTGTGTATTCAATGTCCCGCTCTTGATGCTTCCTCTCTCCATCCACATTTTTTGTGTGGCCATGTCTTGTATCCCTTGTCAAACTGAACTTTTGTTGTCATCGTTTTGTGACCCTTGCTTGTGGTCACTGGCATTCGCACATCATGGTTGAGTCTGGGTGTGTGAGTCACAGTGACCTTTGGCCTTGTTGCCATGGCTTGTCGGTATGTCGAGACACATGACGGCTACTTTGATAGAATCAGCATGAACTGGCGTGCCCTCACGTGCTTTTCAGATTTTCCTCTGTGACCACCTCCCCGGGTCCATATTCTCAGTGGCGCTGTTTTTGCTCGTTCATGGTCTAGTTGCAAATAGCATCTGTTTCTACACTTTGTGCTTTTTCATTTGGACAACCGAGAAGCCCACACACTTTTCAGGTTCTCATAAGCTGTTGTTTTATAGCTTGCAGCTGGGTTAGTCTATTTTCACCGGTTGGTTGAATTTGTGCGCCTTGTTGTACGCATGTGGGTGAAATTATACCTACACACTTGTGTGTTTGTTTTGTCACTAAGTTCTATGTTTCAAAGCACAAGAAGCAAGGATCATCTTTGTCGTTAATCCACCTTTCATAGCATCCTCTGTCACATTTCGTTCTATGCAGCGTGTCCTCACACACAATATGTTGCTTAGCCGGATTCTATTCCCTCACCATCCAATCACCCACAAGCGACCCTCGCTTGAGCCACGTGGTCCCGGCCACGCACTACATCGTAACAATGTAGCTGGAAATTCTATGGTTTGTAATCAGTGTTTTCGTTCATTTTTGGAACGTTCTATGCATGTTTTAGGATTTTGTTCAATACTGGTCTCCATTACGTGCATATATAGGAGCAATACACCGAGTGAGTGAGAGAGAGAGAGAGAGAGAGAGAGAGAGAGGAGGGGGGGAGGAGATGCAATGGAACAGGTCAAGACATAGAAATGGACACTAACTTAAGATAGAAAGTGTATTCATGCTGTAAAGTCTCTGTCCTCACAACCCTATATTTTGGGCTATGACACGAATGTCCGTGGACGCCTATGTTGAAAAAGCAGGCTCGAATATCTTGGTGAAACCGTTTGCCTTCCAGACATTCTGGAAATTTTGACTTTTGACGCTCATGCGACCAAACCCCCGCTGCATCTAGCCCACGACATCATCTTTGATGTGACGCATGTTGATGTTAACCATGTCTGTGTCTTGCACCTATTGTCCCATAGTTGCTGTCCCATCCAAGAGAAGTATTTGGTGGAAATTTTGTCCTTGAGAGAATAGTGTATTCCCACATCTGCAAGCTACAGCTTTGATGTGCATCCGGCATGGATGTATATGAGAACAATCTTGAGTAAGCGCTCTACAACCCATGTCCTAAATGATGGCATGAGAGTGCCATCCATCCCAAAGTAATAACATACACCAATGCTTGAAGGGAAATCCCTTATGCTTAAACTTGTCAATGAAACAAGGTTCCAAAATCATGTGGAACCATTGCCTCCACGCTCCTCCAATGGTTGGACGTATGCGTGAAATGCCAGTCAAGGTTATAAAGCGTGTAGTTCGAGTTTTTGCCATGCGGGTGGCACGCATTTGTCTTCCCCATCTAGATTACTAGTAACAGCAAGACTTCCCCATCCATCGACAATGCAATGACCACTGTCACCTGTTGTTTTCATTCTTTCCTGCATACTTTGACCTCATCACACCCCTTTGGTGTGTACGTGCACCATGATGGGTGCACAAGATGGACTCTGGTGTGATCCGCATTCACGGAAAAAGAAAAAAAAAAAAACCTATGTGGTTCAGACCGACAAGGAACATGGCACGCTTAAACATGCTTGTGACGCAGGCCTCAAAGTCAGTAGGAAGCTTCTACAATGAGGTGATCCCACAACGCCATGACCAAACCACTTTATTGGCGACAAACTTGCAACACCAGCTACGACATAAGAGCTTGCCAATTTTCTCTCCATCCAGATTCACCAGCCCACGCTTTGAGAGGACGGTCACCAACTTCTCTTGGATGGTGATGGACGATAGTGGTGTCCCAAACTTGCGCATCCGGATGAGTACGTGCATCAGTTTAGTCTTCAGTTTTGGCTGCTCCAAAAAGTAGGGCTTACGTCCAAGCCTACCTGTACACTCGGAGCTTTTGTGGTGGCCTCTTTGATTGGAGCGCACGGTGAGCTGGACTGCATAGGGACGTAGATGGTGCATAAATGGCTCATGCCCGGCAAGCACCATACACGGACCATTGATTGAGACAATGTTTTGTAGATCGATAGCTGATGAGGAAATGGGTAGTGCTCACGTACATGTTACATGACCTCGATGATGCTCCTGCATTGGACGATAATGGCATAGATGATAGAAACATGGCCCTAGAAAAACCGATCCATGTACTTTCCATTTTTTGGTGGATTTGTTCAGTGATGATGTCTTTGATGTAGGTGGTGCAGGTGGCAGCTTCAAGGCGTCAGTAATGGCGTCAACAATAGTTGCCATCCCATCCGTCACCGCATTTTCTTCAAGATCCTTGATAAGGGCCTGTATCACAGCATGTTCCACATCTTCCCATTCGTCGTTTGGAACATCCGTGGCAAGAGCGGAGCTGCTGGATGCTTCAAATATGTCAACAAGAGTTGTGATAAAATCCATGTCTTCTGGCACATTGTCATCTCTCTTGGACTCCTAGTCAAAGAAGACAATGTGTCTTCCCTTTCGGCATGCAAGATGCTCATGCACATTCTCGTGCTGGTCGCCCTTGATTGTGTCTGTAGGACGTCAACATCACGGGTGCAACGAACGAATGGAGTAAAAGTGGGTGTTGCCTTTGCCTTCCAGGACCGCGATGCGTTGTAGGAGGAGGGACTGGCTTAGGTGCTGGGAGGACACGTGCCACGTGCTGTCTGTACTCATCAGTTGAGATTGTGTTGAAAAGCTTGTTGAGGGTCACCATGGTCAAAAAAACTGCACTTGCATGGCATTTTCCAAGTAGTGAACATTCACAAAGCATGGTGCAACAACGATGATCGGGGACGCCAGCATGAGTCACCATTCCGCTACCAGTCAGCCTCCGCGAAGCGCCGCTACAACCATTCATCCCAACGGGGCCGATTGCCTTGTACATTTCTCATGATGGCATCGACGCTTTAGATCTTCGAACACCTAAGACGAACGTGATGGTAACCATCAGGAAAACGCATGCACATGAAAACAAAAGTACAACGACCGACACACCATATCCGACAGTTGTCAAAGAACCGTTTGCGGATGCAAATTTTGATGCATTTGCTAGTGTACGCTCCACGGAGGTGGAACGCACGTATCATGGAAATAAACAGCTCGACCAATCGAATGCACTACGCTAGTTCCCGGTTTTGTCCATGGACGAATCATGAAAATATTCTTTTCTAGAAAATCCAAAATGTGGAATTTGGTGGTAGTAAGTCACGATTCTATTATGAACCTTGGGGTCATAAGAGAGATGGATCCTCGAGTTGTCATTGAGTTCAATGATGACTTTACAGTCTTATGCTTGACGACACTATTACATCCACACAACCGGTTTTGGTGGCTTTTGTGTACAACATGTGGATGCATTAGTAGTGGAGACATGTTTCTTATGAGAAGTTATTAGATTTTGATGGAAATGAAAGTACAATATACATGTATAGTTATCAAATTCATGCAAAAGCAATTGAAAGAGTGTGCACGTACGAGAGACTAGTGGAAGGGGGACTAGTTTCCTTCCCCATTGAATATTGGCTTTTCTTTCCCTTGAGTAGAAGTATCGTGACTACGTAGGGAATAGAACTAAACTATTGATAATCTAGAAATGAATGACACTATATTGATCCATGTATGTGTTACATCCCTAACGAACAAGAGTCCCAAAAACTCACGAGTGGACATTTCTATTATTACATTCATGGCCCAATGCCCGGCGACTTTAGGAATTTTACGTAGTTCGACCGAGTGCATATTTGCCAACAGCCCCGACCTGCGGTGCTCCGTTCCATGAGTCTCTAACAACTTCAACATCTTTCGAGAAAGGTCAACAGAAATGTCGCAAACCAAATCGATGTTTTGATATCGTTCTATTGACTTTTTGACGATGTTTGACTTTAAAAAGAAGTGTCACGATCTTCTTGAAGCCCCCCAACTTCTTGGCGGAGCTTCTCAAATCCATCACTCACGACATGACCTCGCATGCGTCGCTCGGATCAAACGCCAAAGACCTGACGTATGCCTCATTCTCACTCTCGGCATTGCATGTATGTGCTCAACACACTCGACAATTGTCATTGAAGTACACTTACTAATTAATACGTGGTATCGTTTTGTCCCAAACTTCGGAATCTTCTTTTGTTCCGCACCTCATCCCTATGAACCACCTAAATCCTACTAGGTGTAGCAATTGCTATCGAAGCACATCGGCATTGGAAGGGCAGGCGACGCATTAACTACCTGGCAACAACCTTACACGAGTCCTCAGCCCATCTCCACCGTTGATAAGATCGCACAATTTGTGACGACAATGGTGAACAGAGCAAGCACAACCGTTGACGAGCGGCAATCCCCAATTAGTACTCCGGTGATGGTGGATGACTTGCGATAGAACCACGATGCTCTCTAGGCGAGCCAAGCAGCAGCAGCAACTTTTGCAACAAATGGTGTAGCATCGAATACACCATCGAACCCCATGGCCAATTGGTGACGGACCACTCGGGATCGACAAACCCTTCACCTACACCGTAGTTCATTGGGAAAACACTTGGCACGATGAGAGGCAAAGGCCAACAACCAAGAATCAATGAAGACCAGTTCAACTTATCGAGACTCAAGAGCCTCGACAACCAACAAAGCAATGAAGGAGTTTCTAGTTTCTCGTGCATGCAAAGCACTACTCACCGAGAGAAACTTGCAACTCTCGAGTGAACCCCAGATTTGACTTGCACACCCTAAATTGTTCAATCCTGCGAACTCGAAGGGACCGAGGTCAGGATCTGACTGCCGTGTTGGAGGAGCACTTCATCGCTACTTGGGTCAACAACGACAAAAAGAAAATTGACCTCGTGGCCTCGCTTTTGAGTGGCATGGCTTTGAGTTGGTGTTTTGATCTAAAGGCCATCCAAGGACAAAAGGAGAACGGCGGAGCTCGATCAAGAGCTCCCATAACCGCTCTCACATCGTCGACTACAATCGTACTACCTCTTGAGCATATCATCCCTATGTGGCACAACTCTTGCACGTAGCTCAAAAAGTGGAGCGACTTCACGCGTGCTATACTCGCTTGCTTAAGGAAGGTGAAGTAGAAGTCTGACATGCGATAAAGACTCCAACATTTGCGTCTGAAGTCTAGCGTGGCAGAGTACACTTGACGTTTCTTCGAAATCATGAGGTGTAGTGACCTCGCCCCTGACGAAATGTGTTTCTACTACAATGGCCTCAAATGAGATATTCGCCAAGAAATCACCATTTTCGGCATTCAAGATGACCTTCCGCGAATGATCGCACAAGCCAATCGCATGGACAGAGCGATCTACAACACTCAGATGTGAAAATCCAACGGATAGTGGCCCCAAGGCCACCACCCTTATCGTGGCGGAGGGAAGTTACATTCGGCAGAAACCTCGTTTCTAAAGGAGATTGATGCTATTGATCAAGGCAATCAATGATTGTATTGGACTTGCATAAAGCTAGGCCATATTTCGCGCTAGTGCCGATAGCGGCAACAACAAGCCAAAAAGGGGGGCAAGCTTCAAAAGAGAGGTACAAGAGTTCTGCCCTGTGCAGTGCGCTCGGGAAGACGGCAAGGCTATTGTCCAGTCGGAAAAAATTGCGTCCACGGTTCATCCATTTGAGTGGCTTACATCGCCACATACGGGGTATCGTGATATTGCAAAGTTTGACAAGGGGTACGAGTATGGATAACCGACGATACTATTGCGAGTGTAATGGAGGGCTTGTCAAAGTCCTAGAACGGTATTGGCATTACTCTACATAGGAGCTTCTCACAATCTCATAAGCAACATGGTTCGGAATTTGGGTTAACAAACAAAACCAAGAGTGTTTGGAGGAAAATTTGTCGATGTACGACTATAGATCCGTTGACTTTGTGAACCATTCCGGCTACAAATTGGAGATCTGCACGACTTAACGGCTTGAAGGACTTGCCTAATAAGCAACCACAAAACTATCCTCGAACGAGGTTTCTTGCATCGGCACAATCCTCAGGTTCACTGGTGCAGCGGAGTACTTAACGTCAACATTAATGGTAGAAAGCGATACTTGCCTCACATCCAGCAACCCACAATGTAGCGACGATCTCCGGAAGCAACAGAGGTGGAAGCAGTAGAGGAAGCCAAGGAGGCCACAAAGCGTCGATGAATATCTTTCGACGTGGCCAAGAGATACTTGAAGTGCAAAGCCTACCCTGCTGATCTTTCATTTTTACGTTAGTTGTTTTTGCTGATCATGCTCAACGAAAATGGAATTAGCCGAATTAATTAGGTACTACCAAGGTAATTCATGTTTCAAAGAATAAGAAAACAAATTGGTAAACTGGGTGTTTACTCCCTCGTCCAAAAATGCCGATTCAATCTTCTTTTTTCGTTGTTTTTGCTTCTTATCCAGGTCCTAAACGAGAACTAAGAGGTTGCCCTCGAGTGACGCACTTGTTTGACGAGGCGGATTTCCGCCAGAAACGGAAAGCCGCCTCATCAGACATGCACCACTCGACGCTGCCTATGCCCGTGGTGGCGTCGAATCGTGACAACGTCGAAATTCATGATCAAATTTTTTGTTCGACGAAAGTAAAAGACCCACCAAAATAACTGCATGACTTAAAACCATGAGCGAAAGTAAAAAGAACACATTAATTTTAATCTTGAACAAAATGAGTTTCAAGATCAGTAGGGTAATCGTGCCTGGTCCACATGGAACTAAGGGAGGCGAAAGAAAATACTATTCCCAAAGAGGACGGCCTTGACACCTGAGAAGTTAGCAGTAGCAACTAAAGGGTTTGTGTAGCACATTAAGGAGTTCAAAGGGAATTTTCGCGAGGAACTGCCTCGAGAATTACCACCGCAACACAAAATCGACCATCAAATAGACTTGAAGCTAGAAAACAGACCGAAGGTGAAGGGGGCCTATCACATGAGCGATCGCGAGCTGACCGAACTCAAGAATAAACTGGATGACATGCTCAGTCAGATGTTCATGCGACTCTCCACATCACCTTATGCAACACCAGTAGTTTATGTGACAAATAAAACAGGAGAAATAAGGATGTCTATAGACTGCCCAACGTTGAACAAGATCAACATCAAGAACCGCGACCCCCTAACGCGAGCAGATGAACTTTTTGACCAACTCCATGAGGCTCTGGTTTTTTGCACAATCGACCTATGCAGATTTTAGGACCAAATCCGTGTATTGGATAAGCACATCGAGAAGAGAACATTCCGCACCAAGTTTGGGCACTTAAAGTTCACGATTATGCCGTTTAGACTCACAAATGCCCTTCCAACATTTGTTGCGGCGATGAATAGTGTTCTTCGCCCGTACCTTGACATCTTTGTCGTCGCGTATCTCGACGACGTCCTAGTGTACATCCAGATTCCGGAGGAGCAGAGATGACATATCTGTAAAGTTCTTAAAGTTTTACAAAGAGATAAATTCTTCGGTCAAATTGACCAGGGGGCCCGTGTTTACCCCCTGACCTGAGCCGAAGACCCGCATCTTGTAATCCATCAACACCGGAGCCCGCCTTTGGTCGGTGATCAACGCGGACGCCCTCCGGTAACGTTCGCGCTTTAAGAGAGCCGGTTATTGTACCGGTCGAGACCTTGCTGCCGCTACAAGGAATACGTATGTGGTACTAGTCACGTGTGCTTTGTTCTGCCCTAAACAAGCGTCAAGAAGAAAATGTTTCATGAGAACTAGTCCCGTCAAACCAAACAAGATCACGAAGTTTGACATCCAAACTTCTCTTCACAGATATTGCCTTCCACAATATCTCAACGGGGGGCCCTGCCGTCGGGGAACTCGGCGTGCTAAACAGTTTGTAAATTGTTTCCAGGTTTGGTGAGAGGCACTGTTCAGCAGAAAATAGCGATGCGTGAAAGGAGCCGTTTCTATATTTTTCGATAGCCATTAGGAGTCCTTGAACTGTAAGTGTGGCAGTGCTTGAGTATAATTTCGGCCGTGATTGTAAAAAATCCTGGAATGACCATGGACGAGCGACCTGAACAGTCGCGCTTGTTAGACAGAAAAAATGACGGAGGTCGAGAAGTCCACATCGCGAATCTTGAGCACTATCCAAGGAACATATGATCGACAAAACGCCTCCTCACCTTCACAATACGTCCAGTCCATCGAAAATGAGTGAAATAGTGGAATCGAACGAAAACATAGCGAAGTGAAACAAACAGGAACGATAAGAAGTTCAACAAGACTGGACCCAAGTGTCGAAAATGACTGAAAAAAAAACCTATGATATGACCAAATGGGAACAAGTAAGACAAACATAGGAAACCAAAGGATGGAAAGGGTTTCTGAACATTTGGCATCTTACGATATGATAAATAACATGACCGTGGGACATAGATGATTGAAAAAACGTTTTTGGTTAAATTATTCCCATAAGGTATTGTAAAGGTACATTATGCCAGCCATATCTATCTTTATATCTATGCCCCAATTAATATCTATACCTACCTCTATATCTACATCTATTCAATTATCTACATGTATACCTATATATATCTATATCTATATCCATATCTAAATCTAGATCTATGTATATCTATATATTTCTTTACCTATGTCTTTATCTATATTGATATCTATATCTTAATCTATACATATTTCTATATCTATATGTACATCTAAATCTGCATCAATATGTACATCTTTGTATCTAAATCTATATATATCTATGTCTATATCGTTATCTATCTCTATATCTATATCCACACCTAGATCTATATTTATATCTATATCTATAAATATATCTATATCTATTTCCGTATCTTTACGTGAAACTATATCTATATCTTTATCTATGTATATATATATCTATCTTTACATCTATATCTATATCTATATCTATATCTATATCTATATCTATATATATCTATATCTATATCTATATCTATATCTATATCTATATCTATATCTATATCTATATCTATGTCTATGTCTATATCTATATC
>SZWC01025210.1:22428-34182 GCA_023375785.1 Penium margaritaceum
ACTTAGTTTTGTAAAGTTTCATTAGTTTTAAAACTTCATTTCTTGATTGGTGTCTCAGCAAAGAGTGCAATTAGGTGTGTTTGTCCAAGTTAAGGTATGAGAGGTTATTGAAGATTCATCTAGTGTTATAGATAACAGAAGTCCGTTTGTCCTTGTCATGGGTCTTTCTGATTTGGTTCATAAAAGAAATATTGGTCTTTGTTCAAGATTAATGGAGCACTTGGAAGAGTTGTAGCTAACATTACCAGATTAGGTATTTGTTTTCCAAATATGGAGTTACAAACAATTTATAGTTATTGATTTTGAGCTTGATTTTCTTCATCTCTCTTTCTATTTATAGATAATGAGGTAATCCAAAATATAATAGTTGACATGACAAAAATGCTATAGTTTAAGGTGACGTGTTAAAAAGCTACACGTTTTCATATATGGCTTTCCATAAATAAAGCTTTTTTTAATAACTACTTGGCTTGTGAGAGTTTTATCATTCGTGAATGCTGTTGTGATGGAAAATTTACAAAGTTAAATCCATAACGTGTTGTCCTTGGATGTTTTGAAGATTTTCTTAGGTTGGTTGAAACTCAACAATGTTTCCTTTAACATAAGAGCGATCCCTCTTTCCTTCCATGTTTACATGCTTATGTATACCATCTAATTGTTTTTTAAGGATTTCTTTTAAAAGCTGTTTACATTTTTGGAATGTGGATAGATTAACATGAAATAAATATATGGGAGCAAAAACTTCTTCCATGCATTGAAGAACATTTGTAGAATTTATCAGAACATAAAATTCTTGATTGAACTAGCCTTTATTCTAGGTATTATATCATAGTTTTGGTTTTTGTGGAGCCACCTTTTCTTACCTTTTACTCATTGAGTTTAACTTTGAGACAATAATAGAAGTGCAAAGACGGCATTTTCCCTATTCTGTATCCATATGGGGGAAATGATATACAAGAGGTGCTTCTTAAGGCAGCACTTCATCATGCGAAAAGAGAACAACCATAGACGAGGGAACTTGAAAATGTTGGTATAAGATAACTCCAACGTGAAGTGCGGGAGTGTAAAGGCAATTGAAAGTAAAGGGTTACTTAGTCTTCTGAGGAACTTAAACATCACAAAAATTTCGAGGAGGGGATTCCATTGAAACCTGTTACAATTGTTTATCAACAGTTGTTAAAGCCCTTGTAGTTTAGGATAATGAGCCATGATAGGACAGAGACTAGAATCTAAAATGGGTACACGTAAAATTTTTTTTGTTTGAAAGAGATTTGGCACATGTATCATGTTTCATCCCACATTATGTTTATAAATGTTTTACCTAAGATGTGCATTCCATCATTGTCTTTAGGTTTGAAGAAAATTATGATAGTTAAAATAGAATTTTGACATCAATGGATTATTATGGAAAAAACTTGATTATGTGAATGATGATGATTTTTTCATGAAGAGGATTAACATTGATTGGTTATGTTTGTGTTTATGTTTTACCTCTTTTCTGACATTTTTGTTGACATGGAGTAGGTCAATTATGTGTTCTTGATCAATTTTGATGTAGTTTAGGCCGTGGTATTTGTCTCCTAATTTGTAATGTGAGCCATTTAGATGAAGCTAATTGTTTGGATTAGGTTTCTTTCATATACTCACAAAGTGCGGTATTTTCCTTTTTGAAGGGCTTGTACCATGGTTTTCATGTACATGAATGTCGACTTTTTTGTAGGAGCCATGATACCATTTTGTTTGTAGTGCTTTGTGATGTTGAAGGATGATCTCATGTACCTTAAAGGAATTCTATAATGTGAAGGCATGGGCTTCTTTGTTCCCCCCTAAGACAAACTATAGGCCCTTAAGGTTGCAAAATATAGGCCCTTATGCTAATCATATCATTACAATATATTGCTTAGATCATTTCTTAATATTTATGGATGTATTTTGGGTATCATTTTGGTTAATATTAGTTTTTTCCATTACTTGAAATAAAAAAGAAAAGTAGTCGATAGGTAAAAGGGTATCATCTTTAGCTCCTTTTGCACTCGTAAGTGTTGATGAGTGACAAAAAACTGTGATGAAAACAAGGGTATGTTTTGATTGGGCATATTCATGTAAGTTTGACAAGAAAACATGATCTCTAGTTTGTGCCATTTTTTTTGCACATAAACATTGATATGGACTACTCATATGATTGCCCAAGGGATGAGTTGATTGGACGACCATCCAATTAATGTCTAACATTCATAAAACCAAATGTGAATGAGCAGGCTTCATTCTTACTTTTTATCAAAGGAAATGTCTCACATATGTCGCCCAAGAAAATGGAAAATGGCAATGGAAAAGTATTTTCAAGCTTATTAGAGGAAACACGCATTTCTAAACCAAAGTATGTCAAGAACATTATGGTGCGCCTTCTCCTACTCCCCTGTAGTGTGAATGTGGTTATCCCATATCATGGTGTACGTTTTGAGGGTTAGATTTGTTCGGTGAATGCTCAAAGATATGCTTTGAAGTAATGATGTGAGGATGCACGTGTTCACCTTCTTTATTTTTATTTCTTATGCTATAGCTTCCATGTTTTAGCAAAACGTTTCTAAATATTACGCCTATGCACGCCTTATTTATCACCCTCACATAATAAATTTTTGAATCTTGATTATTTATCTTGATGTAAGTCATTTCTTTTGTGGTAGTGTCTATCAACATCGTTATGAAGAAGTGGCAGAGAGTAATTCAAGAGAATGATGATTTGATTATGATTATTCCTCTTGGCAAGGACCTACAACAATATCATCGGCAAATGGAAAAACACGAGCTTTACGTTTTGTCAAGGGCAGGTTCAACCAAAGTAGAAGGCCATGTTTATTGGTAAGAGCATTTTTATTTCTTAAATTATGAGTCAAGGGAGGTCTAAAGTTGTGTTTTTCTATACATAACAAGAAATAAACATTGTGTTGTAGATTCAAATTGATTTTGTCTTTTGGTACGTGCCTGTAGCGTACGAGCCATTTTAGGATTAAATATGGCATTGAATGATGCTTCTCCGGGGTTTTGGGGGCTCAAGATTGATGTCTCGAGAAGGCGAAGCCTGGAAAAACATATTGGGCTAGAGTCTAGTTTGACTCTAGCCTAGAAAATATCCTTTGGACGGATTCTAAGTGAAAGGAGTGGCGCGATGGAAAATCCATCGCGTCACTCCTCCTCCACTCTTAGAACGACGCTAGGGTCCTGTTCCAGCGTGGCAATGCCACGTGGAACAATTAGGCTTAGGATTATTGTTTTACGTCCATGCCCTATGACGACCCTGTCCATTCATGGCGCAGTTTGTCTCAGCCAAAATGGCTGAGGCGACCATTCGCCCACTCTCCTGGAACGTCTATTCTGAGGGCCTAGATTTTGGTTCAGCAGTTAGTCGCAAAACAGCCCACGGCTGTAACATTGGCACCAGAGCCAAACTTCCACAAATCTCTGATTTTTACACCCATCCGGCCGTTTAATCCTTGTCAAAACTACCGCTGCCCGTCGATCGAGCAATTGCAACGAGAGGATTCTAGACTTTGGCAAAACGCCGCCCAACAAACGCACCATCGAGGGTGAACTCCGCACCGTCGAGAGGAGAGCACCGAAGAGCCGACAACTATTAAAAAAAAAAACGTTCTGCCGGCAGCAAAACGGCCCCCGCGGGCCCGTCCAAACTATCGAGCGAGACCGCTCCCGCGGGCCCGAAGGGAGAGGCTCCCCGTCCAACGGGGGCCTCCCGTTCCCCCTCTCTAAGGGAGACGACGGACCAAGAGGAGGGAGGGGAGACGTCCTCCCTCCCCCCCCCTCTGCTGGCCGACAGCTCAATGGGGAGCAGAGGGGGTGCTATCCCCTCCCCTCCCTCTCACACGGGCCAATGGCCAAGGAGGAGGAGAGGAAGAGACGCCCTCATCCCCCCCCCCTATAGTGGGCCGACTGCCCAAGGGGGGAGAAAAGGGAGCATTCTCTCTCCCCCCCCCATCTTAGACGGGCCGAGGGCCTTGGGGGAGAGGGACAGACGCCCGTCCCCCCTCGTTCATGGCGCCGGCTGTTTCGAGGGGGAGGAGAAGGGGGAGACGTCCCTCTCCCCTCGTTCATGGTGCCGGCTGCGCCGAAGGGGAGGAGAAGGGGCAGACGCTCCTCTCCCCTCGTTCATGGTGCCGGCTACGCAGAGGGTGAGGAGAAGGGGGAGATGCCCCTCTCCCCTCGTTCACGGCGCCGACGGAGCCGAGGGGGAGGAGAGGGGCGACACCCCTGCCCTCTCCCCCTCGTCCAAGGCGCCGACGGCACCGATGGCGCGTAAACGCCAAGGGGGAGGGGAGAGGGTGATTCCCCCCTCTCTTTCCATCTAACAGGGGCCGACGGCCCAAGGGGGAGGAGAAGAGCGATCTCCCTTCTCCCCCCTCGAGAATGGGGAGGAGAGGAGACGACCTCCCCTTTCCATCCCCCCTTTTCGCTCTCACGTGGGCTGACGGCCCTAGGGGGGGGGAGAGGAGAGGCTTCCCTCTCTTCATTGCCCCACGTGAGCCCTGTAGCCCAAGGGGGAGGTGACGGAACGAGCTCCCCATTCCTCCCCTAACATGGGCCACGGCCCAAGGAGGAAGGAGGATAGGAAGCTTCGTCCTTCCTCCCCCCCCTCCGGCGGAGGGAATGGCCCCTGACACGCTAGTAACTAGCTTAATGCTTCAAATGGGAGCATGCGTGAGTGGTGCAGCTGGTAATGGGAGCAAACAACACGTTGGAGGCGCAGGTTCAAACGACGTGGCGTGCACATTCTTTTATGAGAAACCTACTGTTCTGGATCGGTTGGTTCCTCATGAAACAAAGGACTATTGCTTCGTTTGGCGTCTGCTTTGCATGCCGTAAAAACCTATTTGAAGCTCAAACCGAGCTCCATATTTAGGTCAAATAAAAATAACCTTTTCAAAAAGGTTGAAAATCTCTAAGTGCCACTAGCACTAGAGGCGAGGACGATTTCCTTGGTTGGACCCGGGGTCTAACCTTGTTGGCCGTGGGTTCATCGCTGTAAAAAGTGGCATGGAGCTCATTCTAGGCTCTTAAATGTTTTGAGAAGTTTATCAATCATTCTTCTTCAATATTTTCCCGTTCATGGGAAACAGGGAAGACCGACAGTTTTCCTAACACACCACCGGGTGACGTTTGGAAGATTCCAAGCTTCAAACAAAAAATGCACTTGATGTGCCATAATTTTGTTCATTTTTGGTAGATCCTCAAGTTGAGGAATTTTATGTTTACCGTTTACAAAAATTTTCAAAACGGTGAAAATGTCTGTGGTCAAACCCGAGTGTTTGGTCAAGTTGACCATGGGTTTTGACGCAAAAATTCAAGAGCTCTAGTTGAGATCTTCCAAAAATCAGCGGTCTGATTTTCTTTTTCTTTCCCCTTCCGAAGCAAAAAAGGAAAAAAAACCGACAGTTTTCCACGACCTGGTCAGAACTCACTTGGAAATGTTTCAGTGCGAAAATTTGAGCACCGATTGTGCCTAACTTTTCTTGAATTAACCTCCAAGCTTGGAGTAGTTTGTGAGAAAACCCGGAAGGGTGACTGTTAATAACCACGACATGGTTCAATACAGGTTGTACATGCGCTAAACAGTTTTGTTTACGCAAAACAACGACTACAACGTGCACCAGGTTACAAAACCACAATGGTGACATGTATCGAGAAGAATTCTCGATGAAGAATGATGAGAGCACCGAACGTGCTAGAACCATTCGACGACTTCCCTACTTGTCGCACCAATACAAAATGTGTTGATAGCACAAAACGAGTGTTGATTGCACGGTTACACGGGTGTGGACCACGTCATAGATGTAAGTGCCGATTGCACTACGGGCAACAGCATAAGCGTTGGTTGCAGAAATTAACTGGGTGTCGAACACACCAGTGAAAGAGCGCTAGTTGCACTTTAATCACGGATGTATCCGTGATGCTAGTGCCGAACGCACTACTCATGTTCTGTAAGACCAAAACGAATGCAGATTGGGTATCCTCGTGGGTGTCGATTGCACCAAGAACGTTGGATAAGTCATCTGTGAATGGATTTTGACAAAACAAGAACGTTAGTGCCGATCGCACGCAAAACACAAACGCGATGGTGGAAATCCACGCGTGATGGTCGATTGACAAGTGCCAGTTGCACTTGGAATATGATCAACATGGAAAATGCAATCGTAGCATTCATTTAAGTGCCGAACACACAATTCCCATGAACGTTGAATGTATGACCGACGTGTGCAGCGGCAAAACCGCGTGCCGATGCACCGTTGTCATAAACACCGATTACACGAGTGCCGAATGCACAATTGTCATAAACACCGCTCGCACGATTGACAAAAGCTGCGAGTTGCACTTTTGTCATGGGTGCCGAATGCACCACTGATGCGAGTGCCAAACGCACTATGGCCATGAGCTCCGGTTGGACTACCCACGCTAGTGTTGATAGTACAACACTTGTTACAAGCTGCCGATTGCACGGATAACATGGGTACTGATCGCACCCCGTTGTATCAACTAGCAAAAACTAGGCAACTGTTGACTCATCGTGCTAGCTTGCAATGGACCACCAGACAAAAGCATACCATCTATGCGCGGAGTGGTTCTATGGGCAAGAGCATCAAGCGCGTTTGTCAAAGCGCCGAAACCACGTTGTTTGGCGTTTGCGATTCATCTCGACGAAGTCGAGGATGGTCATACTGTCGAATCCTTCAAATGGAGAACCAACAGGCATGGCTAGAAACAATCGCAGACAACTGTGGTGATCAGAGGTATGCCCAAACGGTGCAAAAGCACAACGATCTCGTTTGCCACCAATAGTGACGACCATTCACCTTGCCGATAGCAGTTTGGGATGGTACTTCCAAAAGAAGTACAAACCAAATTTTATTGCATGGATCACGTGTGACGAGGACGATTTCCTCAAAATTAGACCATGCTAAAAGTGGACGAACTCCTCCCTGTCCATAGATGGAACGTGCTACAAAAGCCCAGTCGGTTGAGCACCAATTCCAAAATATGCACGGCTTGCATTACCGCAAGGGGTCAGCGCATATGATCAAGCACCAGAGTAACCCACTTTTGAATACATGCACGACATGCATAAAAACCTAATCCACTAAGTGTTGGTGCGTCGACCACGACACCCTGTAATGGATAAGTTGGATAGTCAAATGATCACATATGGTTTTGTGACATTTGAATAAGCTGACGATATCAGTTGATGTCTTGGATGAAAATGGCGACACCGTTTTACCAAGCAAGTAGTTTGGTGGACGCGGGACGTGTGTCACGACAGTCGCACACCCCATTGCGCTACAATGTTCAAAGGCAAATGTGATCATTTCATGACTATGTCCGTTTCATGACTATGTCATGAGATGTGAAATAGACCAGGTGTGATAGCACACTGACTTGAATCCTCGAGGATTGACATCTCGCTGCCTGTACATTGTGTGTACAGGATGTATAAGTACCTTTCAGAGGTTCTGTGCATCATTAAGCATGGCTGATACAAACATCGGTCCGTGATTTAACGTGTCAAGGATGATACGCTTGAATAAAGCTCCAATGGAAAAACTATTAACACCCTCTCACTCGGTGAGTGATGGATTCAAATCGGGATGCCCGGTTGTTACCGACAATGAAAAGGTACATCAGTGTACTCACAACCCTGTTCAGGAGACAATTATTATTGTCAATGGAGGTTGTATTTGCGCCCGAGAGGGGCAGAGACTCTTCGATGGGTCCTCCACCATTTGAGACGCCGCAGTGCGGTGGTCAAGGATCGCAAGAGTCAATTCTGGCGTATGACAAGATTGGCCGAATGTCAAAAGTGAACAAAATTTAAGGCAACACCTTCAGTCTATCATCACTTGGTGAGTAAACATGTCATAGACATTGATAGACAAAAATACATGAACCGACGTCGATGACATAAATTCATCCACAGTTCGGTAAAAATCCATTTCGGAGAAAATGAGCGACACTCATCTTCTACCTAATGGAGTTCCAGAGTACTATGACGATCTCATAGTTTTCTACAAACCAACTACGTCATAGTTGGGATCACAAAAGGTCTAGGTTTTGTGTCTAAAGCTTCTGACCATGGAAACGACCTATAAGCTGATAACTTCATGCTAAGAGCATGTTAGCATCCACATCTTGGTGGTCCAACCGACCACATAACGAGTCATCATCAACATTGCAACAAAATAACGACCAGTGTGTCGTAACCAAATGTTGATGTGAAAGGACTCTTCAAGATGGACCTTGAGAAACGATATTTCTCACCAGATTCTTTCGATGTTTTAAGAATTGCCTCCAAGTCAATGGCATCGTGACACGGTACACCAGTCGTGTACGTCACAATCTTTAAATATCATGCGGATGGATTCTGATTATGCCAAAGATATGGTATAGCACCGCCTATGCGATATCGATGTGCAAAATATATCCAACATCCGATTTGTTGAAACCCAACCCATCTTCGAGAGAGATCGTAATGACTACGGTGTAGTCAAACCATGCTTCACTGACCCGGAAGGTTATCGTGAAGTGACTCAAGCCCCTTGGTTTTGGGGATGGTTTAGTTGATGTACATTGCCAAATGCAAGTACAATATGTTTTTGGATGCCGCTGCGGTGATATCCAGGATTGTAGTGATTTGTCAGATGTCTTTGATAAGGGCGATACCCTCTATAAGTGCCTCGAACACGTCATATGGAAAACACTCTATTGAGTGGAAGGACCGAATGTACACAATAAAGGACATTGAAGCAACACGGATTGTTGCAACTTGGCAAACACGATCCACTGGCGGGTTCTCGAATGGAATCCTTGTACGTGATGACACAAACACAGCATAATTTAGAAACTAGTTTTTCCAGGATCACCGGATGTGATTCGGAAGTGTTCGATCACAATCACATGGAATTGACACCCAAAAGGTGTTCTTCCAACATGTACCGCAATGATTGTGACCATGGTGCACCCGTTGGGTGAATACCATACGATGAAAACTTTGTTCGTGGATTGAATCCATGGTTGTTGAGATCGGTTATCTCAGCTAACCTGGTTGAAAAGCAGTGTTCTTTTGACAGGGACGTGAGCGGCAGCCTACGGTACCCATTTCAGACAGAAATGAGGAGATGGTTGAAAACAAGATAATCTAGGTTGGAGCATTGTCGTATGTAATGACGGACGTTGATGACAATTGCGCGTGCCAGACGACGAATGCCGCCTCCTTCAAAAATGGGTGCAACCTTTGAAAGGAAAAACAAGTGTGCTCAGCAACTATGTCTTAGGACCTTGGTGCCTCCCAACCCTAAGATAAAGCTAGCATGCAAGTCGCATGGGCTTGGTGGAGCTTGGTTGAGTTCAGCCAACCAATCCACGGGTGCTGAAAGAGGTCTAGTAGACCTACGCGTGGTCATGAACACGTGGTTGCAAACCGAGAGGACTGATGTCCAGATCTTGGTTTGCACGTATTGACAATGTTGCAAGGAGGTACCACCTTGACAGCAACCCTTAGGAAGAGATCATGTCCCAACGACAGGGGAAGTGTTGTGTGGACCTGGACGGTTTTCGCGGGGATGCCCGGTTAATTGGTCGCAGGGACGCTCCTTGCAAAGGGGGAGGAGGCGTCACCACAACAGCTTGCTGAACACATACCACACGAAATGTGGGAAAACTCATCATGTGTACTCTCTTCTACAATGGCAAGACATTGTTGACAATGTACGTCCCAAAAGGCATCGACCATGCTATCAATACACACGTGTGATGAGTCTTTGGTGAAGACCCATCAACACTTGTGAATAACATACAAGGATTGTACGTGTCTCACCTTGGTAAAGGCCAAGGGATCACGCGATCAACAATGGATGTCGTGCGTAAATGACCATAATCACAAAAACCACAAGTGTGTGGTTCATTGTGCGTGAACGTGACGCAACGGTGTTGCGGATGACAAGAGTTCACACGTGTGATCTTGTTTACACTTCTTATTGCATGGTTTGCATTATGAAGTACGCGATGATCAAACCTCCGATAGCAAAGACGAACCGGGACGGTTCAAAGCAAAGGGTGAGGAATGTAGCGTACGAGCCATTTTAGGATTAAATATGGCATTGAATTATACTTCTCCGGGGTTTCGTGGGCTCGAGATCGATGTCTCGAGAAGGCGAAGCCTGGAAAAACATATTGGGCTAGAGTTTAGTTTGACTCTAGCCTGGAAAATATCCTTTGGCCGGATTCTAAGTGAAAGGAGTGGCGCGATGGAAAATCCATCGCGTCACTCCTCCTCCACTCTTAGAACGACGCTAGGGTCCTGTTCCAGCGTGGCAATGCCACGTGGAACAATGAGGCTTATGATTATTGTTTTACGTGCATGCCCTATGACGACCCTGTCCATTCGTGGCGCGGTTTGTCTCAGCCAAAATGGCTGAGGCGACCATTCGCCCGCTCTCCTGGAACGTCTATTCTGAGGGCCTACATTTTGGTTCAGCAGTTAGTCGCAAAACAGCCCACGGCTGTTATAGTGCCCATGTGACATAAGGATAAAAAAGTAGAAAAAAAAACAAAAAATCGGAAGGAAAATTTGATCCTGTTAATTTTTTGAATATTTTCTGGTCACCACAAGGTCATTATGGTGATTTTTATTCACTAAAGCTTTCATTTGTATGTTTATTCGAGGTTATGTGGAAATTTGAACACTGAATGCTCTTTTGAAAATCATTTTCGATGGAATACTATGAACCATTAGATTCATAACATTGTTTTATTTGTTTTTCTGTTGTTTTTTCAAGTTTTATTGGAAGAATTGGGGTCATCTTGTTAGGGTAGATGTTCATCAGCACAAACCATAGTAAGTAGTTTTTTTCTTGGAGGAAGGTATCATATTTTACCAAGTTATTGGTGTTCATTTCTTGATAATATCCGCAATGAACATAAAACGAGGTGAATGATGTTTTCTCAAAAAATTCGAATGAGTCTTCCAGATCTTCTTCTTCTGGGGATGTGAGTAAAATGTTGGAATCATGTGGTTCAAATACCTGTCAATGCGAGGTTGGTTGTGTTAGAAAGGTATCCGTTCGGTCGCATGTGTTCTTATCGGAATGAAAGGGCCGAATGATGTCGCCGGTTACACCGTAAGGATATGCTGCTAATGTTGCCACTCCAGTAAATCCTGCGTTTTATCATCACTAGCAACAGCCGAACCTGATCGGTTTACCTCTCTAGCCCTGCACGAAGCAGCGCATCCTGCAAGGCCAACTCAGCACAGTAAGACAGTAGCTCGTGGCAGGAAGGCCCTCTTCCGGCCCTCCAGCAGTCAAGGTCACGCCTCGACCCCAACACGACCCACGGCTTTGCACCGCGCAGCTGCTCAAGCAGGTTGCCCCCCTCGTCGTCTTCGCACAGGCACACAGGACCATTCGCCATGGCCAAGGCGCGAATGATCGGCCCACGGCCGCCACACCAACTTGCAGCCTGCAAGCCTGCAGCAGGAAAATTTCGCGTGGAACTGAAGTGGCTTTGTACATGAGGCGATGCGCACACAGCACGCCAAATCCGCTGTCAAGTGGCCGGTCCCCGCCCGCCATCGCCATTGCCTCCCTCCCCTGTCCCTCCTCACCGCGCGCCTCATAGATCCCAGGCGATGGGTAGCTTGAGCCGAGGTCCCATCTCGTGCTCACCCCTTTCTTGTCAGCTGAACCGTCTTATCCG